>ML284076.1:0-66244 GCA_005239495.1 Nicotiana undulata
AAGCCAAGCTCACCACGGCCCCTATTATTGTCACACCGGATTGGTCTCAACCTTTTGAGCTTAAAGCCAAGCTCACCACTAGCATGCTTTACTTGTTGTACTGGTAATTTTTCTAATGAAATTAGACTGTTTATATTATCGAATTAGTAATTGAATACCTAAGAAGATTAAAGTCTATTTTCCTTAATCATCTAGAAAGAGAATTGATTTTCCTGAGATAATTGTTTTCCTGATAAAGCATGTTTTATTTGTCGTACTTGTTACCTTGGTGATTAATTTATAATATTTAAACCTTATCGAACTTGGAAAATGAAATTCCAGAAAGGATTTAAATACCATCCTCGTGTCCATTAAAAGAGAATTTTATCACTTCCTTGAGTAACTGTTTTCTAGATAAAATGTGAATTTATTGTGTGAATTTGTGTATTTATGAGTACATGAGTCGCATGTATGATTATGGAGCAGGGGTAACTCTATTATTTGTTTATGCCCGCGTCGCATGATCGATTCATGAGCGGGGTAATGGATGCATCAATGGTTCGAGCCGTTCGGCACTTCAGCAGTGCACATTTTATTATTGTTTGTCTGCGTCGTTCGACCCTCGGCATTGCTTGCGCATGATAATTGCTGCGTACTTTCTGTGATGTTTACCTGATTACTGTCCTGGAAATTACAAATTGTCAACTGAAATGACAAATACTAAATTTAAATGTGAAAGAAGCTGCTATTTCTTTTCACTGCTTATTAAATTACCTATGATATCCATGCGTAATGTCTCCCTTGATTCTTATTAAATTGACCTCTAGCAAGTGTCAAATTCGACCTCTCGTCACTACCTCTTCGAGGTTAGGCGGGATACTTACTGAGTACACGTTATTTTCGTACTCATGCTACACTTGCAGTGCATTTTATTGCACATGTACTTTCATAGCTAGTGGCTCTGCTTGACGCAGTGATGTGGCTGACTTGGAGACTTAGACGAGCTGCACCATCCGGAGACGACCCGCAGCCGGCAGAGTCTCCCTCAAATGTATTGTATTATATTTTAAATTCCTTGTCCTGTTTGTATTCCGAACAAGTATTGTAGTACATGTATAATTCTTAGAATTTTGCTCATGCATTTGTGACACCGGGTTCTGGGATGAGTTTGGGATGTATTTTATTAAATGAATTGTTAAACCATCGTTACTTACTTAGCATTTTTTTATTTAATTATTATGTAATGAAATGAAAAGTAACAAATTTCAAAATGCTAAAATAGGAATCTAATTCAACTATTTAATGACTAGCTTGCTTGACAGTGGTGTCCGCGCCATCACGACCTTAATGGATTTTGGGTCGTGACAGTACAAAAGTGGAAAAGACGCGGACTGCTCAGGACTAGATTAGAGTCATCCGTTCTGCCTTGATCAAGAAAATGAAGAGATGAAGCCAGCACTTGCAGGTAACAAGCATCAAGATCCAAGTCAGAGTCAGCAAAAGCCAATACTCAAGACCAAGGCTTAAAGTATACAAATATGGATCGTTACTCACAAGTTGCCTACAAATACCCTGCTTCACTAGTAGCTAATAGGCTTAGTTGGTCTTTTTTATTTTGTTACTTTGGTGTAACAAGCATCTCAGCAACGATAACAGCAGCAACAGCCGGAGTAAAATCACAGTTACCCGGTAGTCCCAGCTACCAAAACTTCCAGAACTAAACTGACCTTATTCCTTTATAGACAATGGTATGTAGGCAACTTGTGAAGCAGGGTTCGGCCAAAGTTTTCAAAAGCGCTTCACATGGAGTATTTGAACGGGCAAAAGTTGTTCTTAACTGCTCACTTCGTCTTTGCCCGAAAACTCTTCGTATTTCCGAGCAAAGAGGGGAAGCTGTGAGCATGTGATTTTTCACATACTAAATACTCCTACAAATTTGATGAATAAATTGATTTTATAGGTTTTGTTGAATTTCAGTGTTTATTTGTGAATTATTTGCATTGCATGGACATAATTCATCTTTTAAAATTTATAAAAGATGATAAATAATAACAAAAACATTTTAAAACATTTATTATTTGGCATAATTAGGTTTTGATAATTAGTTGCATAATTTAATCATTTTACTAAGAAAATCGCGAAATTTGTTCTTTAAATAGTTATGGGTATTAAACTAATGGTTTTACTTTTAATTACCTTATAATTAGATGAAATTAGACTAAAACTAATTATGATTAATTAGAGTTGCTTACATTAATTTAATTAGATGGTTTAGTGTTAGAAGACTATGAAAATCGACTGAGCCAAATTACCCAGGCCCCAAATCCCTTTTCCATACCCAAATTCCCCCAGCCCAAGTCACACCCGTCCAAACCTTGTCTCCCAAACGACCCCGTTTTAGCCTCCTTTCACCTCAGCAGTGGATCACTTTGATCCAACGGTCCTGAACTAAAAATTACTAACTATATAATTGTCTGAACCTCTACCACCCCCTCAGAACCCGTCTCCCCTACACCCTCTCACCTTCTCCGTCTCTCTATCACTCTACGCCGCTGACCACCGTACTCCGCCGCTCGGAAATCGCCTGCCCGCGGCGGAGAACCACCAAACCGCCTCAAAAGTTTACCAGACACTCCTCTCCCTCCCCTCAATCACCTCCTACCTTTAATTTCTCCAAAACCCCCACCAAAATCCTTTAATTTGAAATCTAAGAATAAGAAACCATACAACTTTTCTACTGGCCATTTTCTAGAGAACCAATGACTCAAACTTACATGAGCCAATAACTCTTGGTGAGAGCTATTGATTCATGTGGGTTTGGACCATTTTAAAACCCCGCCGGATTCCAGCCAAAGTCCGGGGAGCCGCCGTAATCCGGCTAAGCCTCTCCCACTAATTGGTATCCCCTGAAACTTTAATTTTCCTTTCAGTTTTACTCGTTTGAATGCAATTCTGAAATTACTAGGTTCTTAGGTTAAAAGTTTTCAGTTTTTGTTTGCATATTCTTTTCTTTGATGATTAAATGGTGCCTTGAATTTCACTCTAAGTTCAGTTTTTTTTATTGTGCATGACTCGAGTAGTTTTAGGTTTTTTTCATATTCTTATTAATTGTTTTGCTTGTGAAAAAGTTTATATGTTAATTGATTAACACTAGTTTAAACCTGCATGTTTAGGTCTAATTAAAGTGGTAATTCAGTTTAACTCTAGTTTTACTGATTAATCCCCAAACTAATTAGTCTAGGTTTTCATGTGCCTATCATAACTTGTTTTCTTTATCTTTTGTTATCTTAGAAATCAGTATATAGGGCTAATCTATGATTCTATCACTTAATTGACTCTAATGCTTAGTTTAGGCTTCACACTGTTTTCATGAATGTTTGACCTCTTGAAATATAGTTAGTTAAGCATACTTTAGATTATTTGAAATCAGTTAATTCTTGATTAGGATCGAATACTGTCTTTTGCCCCATTCTTTTGTTGTTTCCTATAGTCATGTAATGTCTGATTTTGATAATGGTCCAAGCAATCATAAACATTAGGACTAGTAGGTCATACTTGTTTTGAAAAATAAGTACTTAAGTTTAATTGCTGATTCCCAATGTTTTATTAGAATTTGCACCTACACCTATCCGGAAAGTTGCCTATTATTGATTCATCATGATTGATTAAGTAGTTATGGGTGAACTAATTGAGGTTCTGATTGTGGAAGGTTGATTATACATGACTAATTAGCTTACGCCTATGTTGAAATTAAAAACCCAATTAGGATAACTAAGTCTCATTACTTAATTAAGCTAATCACATAGTAACTTCACTTGAATTAGCTAAGTTTAAATCCAAAAATAATTCACTTAATCTCACTTACTTAAGTTAATTTCAAGTTATTATTGAAGAAGTGAAATTTTCAGCTTCTTCATCAGTGTTAATCATTTAATTAGGATAAAAGTAGGCAACTTAATAAATAACATAATCCTTAAATACTAAAAGGGTAATTACAAGGGTATTAAAGGGTAGTTTAGGTACTTTAATTGAAGAATATTGGCTATAACTGTCACGACCCGAAATCCCACCCTTCAGGTCGTGACTGCGTCTAACGTTGAACCCGCTAGACAAGCCAACGCATACAAGTAATCTAACATTTGCAACCCAATTCAACAATAGTAAAGAAAACACCTTTCAAAACTTAACACGGATAACAAAAAAAACACTTTAAAACTTTTAACAGCGGAAATGTAATAGTAATTCGAAAATGCAAAGTGAAATAGTAAAATACATAGCGTCGCATAAGCCCAAAACCGGGATGTCACTATAACGACCTGACTGGTCATTTTGAGAGTTAGCGCCCTGATCCCCTGATAACTGTGTCTCCCATGTCTTATTAGGTTAATGGAACGAGTTGGAGCGTTGAGTGACGAAAATTGGAGTGTTTTTGGACATATAGTCCTTTAAGGTGAGCTTTAACCTTAGAAATTGGGCCGGAGCGGGAGCTGTGTGAAGATGGATCCGAAATAGAAATTTGTCGACTCCGTTAGCTCCGTTGAGTGATTTCGGGGTTGGGTGCGCATTTGGAATGTGTTTTTGAGGCCAGACGTAGATTTAGGCTTGAATTGGCGAAAGTTAGAATTTCGGCGATTTTGGCCGATAGGTGAGATTTTGATATCGGACTCGGAATGGAATTCTGAAAAAGACATCATGTCCGGAATGTTATTTATGACTTGTGTGCAAAATTTGAGGTCATTTGGACGAGTTTAGACGTGGTTCGGCGTGGAGGGTGAATTCTTGAAAATCCCTATGATTCTTAGGCTTGAATCTACGCATTTTTAGGTATTTTGATGTTATGGGACATGTTTTTAAGGATCGACTAAGTTGGAATGAGGTATTGGGGTCATTTGGTGGTTTTGGTTGAGGTCGCGGGGGCCTCGGGGTTGTTCCGGATGCTTAACGAAAGAATTTTGGACTTGGTAAATTGCTTAACCAGGCTCCTTTTGGGGTTTCCGCACCTGCGATGGAAATTACGCAGGTGCAAGCTCGCAAGAGCGGCCCCCTAGCCGCAGGTGCGAGGTTGGGCCAGGCCTTCCCAGTCTCCGCAGGTGCGATAGGGTTTCCGCAGGCACGGAGCCGCACCAGCGACAAAAGGCCCGCAGGCGCGACCTCTGTCCAGCTTAAGTGAAACCCGCACCTGCGATGCCTTTTTCCGCAGGTGCAGTATCGCAGGTGCGGTGAAAGGGACCGCAGGCACGGAAATCCCTGTTCATATTCCAAAAATCCGAGGGTTATGTTATTTCACCCTTTTTGAGTTTTGGGAGCTCGGGAGAGGCGATCTTTGAGAGGATTTTCACCTGGGTAATCGAGGTAAGTGATTACTATACACCATAGGTTAATTCCCATGTTCCTAATATTAAATTCCACCCTTAAATTCGAGATTTTTGAGTTGAAATTGGGGAAAATTGAAAGAAACTTCCTAGACCGATTTTTGGGGTTTCGATTGGGTGTTTGACCTCCGATTTGAGAGATTTTAATATGGTTAGGCTCGTGAGCGAACAAGGGTTCAGAAAATATAAATTTTCCCGATTCCGAGACAAGGGCCCGAGGGGCATTTTTGTCAAAATTTCTATTTTCGTGTATTAGTTCTGAATTAATTAGTTATTTCGATTTCTGAATTTATATTTACGTTATCCCATCGAATTGAATAGATTTGGGCCACCCAGAGTTGGATACTCGTGGTAAGAGAGTGATTAGCGGTTGATTTGTACAGTTGAGGTAAGTGGCTTGCCTAACTCTGTGTTGGGGAATTTCCCTTAGGCATTTTTACTGGTTTTTGCTATAAAAACCCCGTGTACGTGAGTTGACGAGCACGTGCACGGGATATTTTCACTGAAGTTCCTTATTTCATTCTACATAATGCTTTCTTTTCAACTCTATTATTACTGTTATCATTTTAATTGCATAATAACTTAAGATTTATCATGGTAAATTGATTTCTAACTGATTTTTCAATCGTTACTATTCTTTGAAACTGATTTAATGATTTTTCTTCGAGATTTCCAATTGGTTTTTCCTCAAACCCTTAAACTACGTTATTTTGGAGATTTACTTTATATTACGTATAAATACAGGGATTGCGGGCAGAGACTTGAGCCTTTCCCTCATTCTGCATTGCATAAAAGGGATTGCGGGCAGAGACCTGAGCCTTTCCCTCATTTTGCATTGCATACAGGGATTGCGGGCATAGACCTGAGTCTTTCCCTCATTGTGCATTGCATACTGGGATTGCGGGCATAGACCTGAGCCTTTGCCTCATTCTATATTGCATACAGGGATTGCGGGCATAGACCTGAGCCTTTTCCTCATACTGCATTGCATACACAGTATCACCCTTCGTGCTTTTACTCTCGTTCTTACTATGAAAAATATGTTGTAATCAATGTGAATCATGGCATGACATTAACCTTCGTGCTTTAACCAATGTAAATCATGGCACGGCATCACCCTTCATGCTTTTACTCTCTTCCTCACAATGCAATGTACAATGTAAGACAGTATAAATCATGGCACGGCATCACCCTTCATGCTTTTACTCTCTTCCTCACAATGCAATGTACAATGTAAGACAGTATAAATCATGGCACGGCATTAACCATCGTGCTTATAATCAATGTAAATCATGGAACGTCATTAACCTTCGTGCTTATAATCAATGTGAATTATGGCACGACATCACCCTTCGTGCTTTACTTTCTCTCTCTCACTATGCAATGTAGTCAAATATAATGACACGACATCACCCTTCGTGCTTTACACATTTTCTCACCAAACAAGGACATATATAATGGTAAGGAATATAGCATAGTGGAAATACAGTTCAATATCACCCGGCAAGGGGAAAACATCAATAAATTTCACAATAATTGCCCGGCAAGGGTCTCAGCTATAACCAATCATTTCAAATATATCCTTAACAGTTGGGTTTTCAATCAAACCAATACATCATAGGTTCATCAAACAAGATTTCCAACAATAACGGTTTCCAAGTAGAGACAAGTTCATAATATAGCGAACATGGAAGTAATAACAAGATTTTTATCAAAAATAGACTCACGACATGCTTGACACACAATGCATAGGCACTCGTCACCTTACCTATGCATCAAACATGATAAACACTTAGCACATAGCATACAATATCTATTCCCTCACAAATGTTAGGCAATACACTTACCTTGGGTCCAAAATATAGCAATCAACCCTCTAACACCGCCTTTCTTTTGGAATTCAACTACGGAACGATATTATCTAGACATAATTAACTCAAGTATATCAATAAAGACTCAATAAATCCAACTCATAGTCTAGTTACCCATTTCCAAGCATTCTTCCAAAATACCAAAATTCGACCCCGGGCCAACTTGGTCCAAACACGAGGCTCGGACCAAAACCCGATCACCCATACCCCCACGAGTTAGAATATATAATTTTTTTTGAAATCCGAACCCAAATTGGGGTTGAATTACCCAAAATTCCCAAAAACCTAACTCTACCCAAAACCCCTAATTTCTACTTTGATTTTAGGAATTTAGGCCTAGATTCTAGTGGTTAGGGACGAAAATGGAAGGAGAATGGAGTTAGGATTGATTACCTCTGAGGATGTAGTGATGGAGCTCTTCAAAAATGGCTAAGGGGATGTGGAGAAGAAGGAGAGGGTGGAAAATATGAAGAATCCCGCAATGGGTCTGTTTTTTGGGTATTAAAAATAGCTGGGAAGAATTACTCTATGCGTTCGCGAAACATGAAGTGCGATCGCATAGAGGCAGGTTCACTTAAGCTCTGCGATCACAGAGGCCCTTGTGCGATCGCACAGGGCAATTCTACCCAGCCCCAGGCCCCCATGGTAACCTCTGTGCGTTCGCAGCATCCCACCTGCGTTCACAGTACTAATCCTAGACTCTCCGCGATCGTGCCCATTGAGGTGCGTTCGCACTGAACATTTTGCCCAGATCCCCCAGACCCAACTTTACTCTATGCGTTCGCATCCCCCTAGGTGCGTTCGCATGGATTAAATACCTGGACACCAGCAACTTGAAGAAAAACCAGATTTTTACACTTTAACTCACCCCGTTAGCTACCCGAAACTCACCCGAGCCCTCGGGTCTCAAAAACAAAATCACACACGACTCCCAAAACATCCTATGGACTAATTCAAGCATTTAAATCACCAAGATATCATCAAAATTATCGAATTAAACCTCAAAACTATTAGAATTTTCTTAAAACTTCATAGAGCTTAATTTTTCCGATTTTGATCCGAAACACGTCATTTCAAGTCCGTTTTACACCAAATTTCACATATAAGTCACGTAACATATATTATACCTGTTCCGGGCTCCGGAACCATAATACGAGCCCGGTAACACGGTTTTCACATCAAAGTTCATTTTCAGAAACCTTAATTATTTTCAGAAAACAATTTTCTTTAAAAATTCATTTCTCGGGCTTGGGACCTCGGTATTCGATTCCGGGCATACGCCCAAGTCCCATATTTTCCTATGGACCCTCCGGGACCGTCAAATCACAGGTCCGAGTCCTTTTACCAAAAATGTTGACTAGAGTCAACTTTATTCATTTAATTGTTACAAAAATTCTATTTCCATCAAATTTTTAAATAGAAGCTTCCCGACTACACGCCCGGGCTGCGCACGCATATCGAGGTGATATTAATGGAGGCTTTCGGAGCCTCGGAACAAAGATTTAGCAGAATTTACTTAGGATGACCTTTTGGGTCATCACAATCTCCACCTCTAAAACAATCGTTCGTCCTCGAACGGACATAGAAAAGTACCTGAGTCTGAGAAAAGATGGGGATAACGACTCCCCATATCGGATTCAGACTCCCAAGTAGATGCCTCGACATGCTGACCTCTCCACTGAACACGAACCGAAGGATAACTCTTCGACCTCAACTGGCAAACCTGCCTATCTAATATAGCTACCGGCTCATCCTCATAAGTCAAATCCTTGTCCAAATGGACACCGCTGAAGTCAAGAACATGAGAAGGATCTGCAATGTACCTCCGGAGCATAAATACATGAAACACTGGATGCACGGCTGATAAATGCGGTGGCAGGGCAAGTCTGTAGGCCACCTCTCCCACCTTATCCAGAATCTTAAATGGACCAATGTACCTGCGGCTCAACTTGCCCTTCTTCCCGAACCTTATCACACCTTTCATAGGCGACACTTTAAGAAATACCTGATCTCCTATCATGAACGCCAAATCTCGAACACTGCGATCCGCATAACTCTTTTGTCTGGACTGAGCTGTACGAAGTCTATCCTGAATAATCTTCATCTTATCCAAGGCATCCCGGACTAACTCAGAACCAAACAATCTAGCCTCTCCCGCCTCGAACCATCCAATAGGAGACCGACATCGTCTACCATACAACGCCTCATACGGAGCCATATGAATGCTCGGCTGATAACTCTTGTTGTAGGCAAACTCTGCTAAAGGCAAGAGCTGATCCCATGAACCACCAAAATCAATAACACAAGCTCGCAACATATCCTCCAAAATCTAAATAGTACGCTCGGACTGTCTGTCCGTCTGAGGATGAAATGTTGTGCTCAACTCAATCTGTATGCCCAACTCTCACTGGAATAATCTCCATAAATGGGAGATAAACTGAGTACCTCGGTCCGATATAACCGACATGGGCACACCGTGCAATCTAACAATCTCTCGTTTGTAAATCCTTGCCAACTTCTCCACTGAATACGACACTGATACTGGAATGAAATGCGCTAATTTAGTCAGCCTATCCACAACAACCCAAACTGCATCAACCATTCTCTGAGTCTGTGGGAGTCCAACTACAAAGTCCATTGTGATACGCTCTCACTTTCACTCAAGAAGCCGAATCTGCTGCGTCGACCCACCGGGTCACTGGTGCTCACACTTCACTTGCTGACAATTCAAGCACCGAGCTACATAAGCTACAATATCCTTCTTCATTTTACACCACCAATAATGCTGCCGCAAGTCTTGGTACATCTTTGTGGAGCCCGGATGAATGGAATACCGGGAACTATGGGCCTCCTGAAGTATCAACTCACGAATGCCATCAATATAGGGCACACAAATACATCTATGCATCCTCAGAACTCCCTTATCATCCATTGTGACCTGCTTGGCACCTCCGTGCCGAACCATATCTATAAGAGTGCATAAGTAATGATCATCATATTGCCTGGCCCGAATACGATCATACAAGGAATAACGGGCTACGGTATGGGCCAACACACTGCCAGTCTCACAAACCTCTAATCTCACAAATCGGTTGGCTAGGGCCTGAACATCCAACGCAAGAGGTCGCTCCCCGACTGATAAATAAGCTAGACTGCCCATTCTGGCTGACTTCTGGCTCAAAGCATCGGCCACCACATTGGCCTTCCCCGAATGATAAAGAATGGTCATATCATAATCCTTCAGCAACTCTAACCATCTCATCTCCTCATGTTCAACTCCTTCTGTCTCAGTAGATACTGCAATCTCTTATGGTCCGTGAACACCTCACATGGAACTCCGTACAGATAGTGCCTCCAAATCTTCAAAGCATGAACAATAGCTGCAAGCTCCAAATCATGGACTGAATAGTTCTTCTCATGAATCTTCAAATGACGAGAAGCATAGGCTATAACCTTCCCATCCTGCATCAACACTGGACCAAGCCCAACCCGCGAAGCATCACAATACACGGTATAAGGCCCTGTACCTGTGGGAAACACTAACACTGGTGCCGTGGTCAAGGCTGTCTTGAGCTTCTGAAAGTTCGCCTCACACTCATCCGACCACCTGAATTGAGAACTCTTCTGAGTCAACCTGGTCATCGGGGCTGCGATAGATGAAAAGCCCTCCACAAATTGGCGATAATACCCAGCTAAGCCCAAGAAGCTCCGAATCTCGGTAGCTTAAGTGGGCCTAGGCCAATCTCTAACTGCTGAAATCTTCTTGGGATCCACCTGAATACCCTCTGATGAAACCACATGGCCTAGAAATGCAACTGAACCCAGCCAAAACTCACACTTGGAAAATTTGGCATACAACTAACTATTCCTCATAGTCTAGAGGACGACTCTAAGGTGCTGCTCATGCTCTTCTTGGCTGGGAGAGTATATCAAAATATCATCAATGAAAATAATAACGAACGAGTCCAAATAAGGCCTGAATACCCGATTCATTAACCCCATGAATGTCGCGGGGGAATTAGTAAACCCAAAAGACATCACCAAAAACTCATAGTGACCGCAACGAGTGCGAAAAGCTGTCTTAGGGACATCAGAAGCCCTAATCCTCAGCTGATGATAACCAGATCTCAAGTCTATCTTGGAGAACACCGTAGCACCCTGAAGCTGGTCAAAGAGATCGTCAATCCTCGGCAAAGGATACTTTTTCTTAATAGTAACCTTATTCAGCTGCCGGTAATCAATACACATCCTCATCGAGCCATCCTTCTTCTTGACAAACAATACTGGAGCACCCCAAGGAGAAACACTAGGTCTGATGAAGCCTTTATCCAACAAATCTTGTAATTGTTCCTTTAATTCCTTCAACTCTGGCGGGGCCATACGATACGGCAGAGTGGAAATGGGCTGAGTGCCTTCAGCTACCTCAATACAAAAGTCAATATCCCTGTCGGGTGGCATACCAGGCAGGTCAGCAGGGAATACCTCTAGAAACTCACAAACCACGGGCACGAACTCTATAGAAGGAACCTCAACACTAGAATCACGAACATAGGCAAGATAGGCCAAACAACCCTTCTCGACCATGCGCCGAGCCTTCATATAAGAAACAACTCTACCAGAAGAATGACTAGGAGTAACGCTCCACTCCAAATGAGGTACCCCTGGCAAGGCCAGGGTCACTGTCTTGGCATGACAATCCAGAATAGCATAATAGGGGGATAACCAATCCATCCCCAATATAACATCAAAATTAACCATATCAAGAATCCAAAGATCGACCTAAGTCTCCAGACCACCAATAACTACTAAACAGGCACTGTAGACTCGATCTACCACTATAGAATCACCCACCGGTGTAGACACATGCACAACAGTACTCAATGAATCACGTGGAATACTCAAATAAGGGGCAAAATATAAAGACACATAGGAGAATGTAGAACCCGGATCAAATAACACCGAGGCCTCTCGGCTGCAAACTGAAATAGTACCTGTAATAACGGCATCAGAAGCCTCAGCATCAGGACGTGCAGGAAAAGCATAACACCGGGGTTGAGCCCCTCCAACCTGTGCATATCTGGGTCTACCTGCTACGGGCTGACCTCTACCTCTCATGGCCTGCCCTCCACCTCTGTGAGTCTGATCTCCCCCTCTAGCACCACGACCACAACCCCTAGTTGGCTGAGGGGGTAAGGGTGCACCTGCTGCGAGAACCAAGGCACAGGAACCCTGATACTGAGGTCCACTCGAAGCTCGGGGCAATATCTGGATATATGCCCCGGGCTACCACATTTATAACAAGATCTCTACTGCTGTGGCTGATGACTCGGGAATTGGCCCTGATGACCCTGATAACCACCCTGGTAACTCTGAAGTGGTTGTGCACTGATAGATGCTGGTGGTGCATTAACAGGAGCTGGCGGTGCACGTGGAGATACCTGAAGTGCTGACTGAAAAGGACGGGGTTTATGAGCCCTACTGAAAGAATCCCTGCCTCCAGATGAGGCTCCATTGAATCTACCAAAATGACGGGGCCTCTTGTCAGCCCCCTGACCACCTCCCTGTGAAAAAATCATCTCAATCCTCCTGGCCACATCGGCCGCATCCTGGAACGAAATATCAGTACTCGACTCCCTGGCCATCTGGAGTCGTGTAGGCTGAGCCAATCCATGTGAGATATATACGGATCACCGGAGTTTGCAGCACATATTCAGGTAGAAGGATCTCAATTTGCGTCAACGTAGGTGGTTGGAGCTACTCAAGGATTATGACATCACCATATTATACCATTCGGGGAAGGCCAATGTGGTGGCCGATGCCCTGAGTCGCCGAGGGGAGAGTTTGGGTAGTTGGCATATCTTCATGTAGCTGAGAGCCCCATAGCTTTGGATGTTCAGTCCTTAGCCAACCAATTCGTGAGGTTGGACCTTTCTTAGCCTCACCGGGTTTTCGCTTGTGTTGTTGCTCGATCTTCTCTTTATGACCGCATTCGAGAGTGCTAGTATGATGATCCCGACCTTCGAGCTCTTCGGGATAGAGTTCAGCGGGATGGTGTTAGAGATATGACCATAGATGATGATGGTGTGTTAAGCCTGCAAGGCCGTATTTTTGTGCCTGACGTTGTGGACTGCGGAGGTTGAGCCTCGAGGAGGCCCATAGCTCGCGGTACTCCATTTATCCCGGCACCGCGAAGATGTACCAGGATCTGAGACAGCACTATTGGTGGCGGAGGATGTAAAATGATATAGTGTAGTTCGTAGCCAGATGCCTCAATTGTCAGCAGGTCAAGTGTGAGCATCAGAGACCGGGAGGATTACTTCAGCAGATGAGGCTTCCAAAGTGGAAGTGGGAGCGGATTACCATGGATTTTGTGGTCGGACTTCCTCGGACTCTGAGGAAGTATGATGCTATTTGGGTGATTGTTGATCGGCTGATTTCATTCTGGTATTGACTACATATTCTTCGGAGAGATTGGCTCAGATCTACATGAGGAAGATAGTCTGATTGCATGGTGTGCCGGTATCTATTATTTCAGACCGAGGTCCTCAGTTCACCTCGCACTTCTGGAGAGCCTTGCATAGTGAGTTGGGTACCCAGATTGATCTCAGTACATCATTCCACCCTCAGACGGACGGACAGTTCGAGCGCACTATTCAGATTCTGGAGGATATGGTTCGTGCTTGTGTGATGGATTTTGAAGGATGATGGGATCTGTACTTACCTCTTGTAGAGTTTGCTTACAATAACAACTACCAGTCCAGCATTCAGATGTCACCGTTTGAGGCTTTATATGATAGGCGGTGCAGGTCTCCAGTTGGATGGTTCGAGCCAGGCGAGGTCCGATTATTAGGTACGAATTTGGTTCAGGATGCCTTGGACAAGGTGAAGGTGATTCAGGATAGACATCACACGGCCCAATCCAGACAGAAGAGTTATGCGTACTGGAGAGTTCGTGATTTATCATTCATGGCTGGTGATCGGGTTTTGCTTCGGGTATCGTCCATGAAGGGCGTCATGAGATTTGGGAAGAAGGGTAAGCTGAGTCCGAGGTTCATCAGCCCTTTTGAGATATTGTAGCGGGTTGGGGAGGTGGCTTATGAGTTGGCCTTGCCTCCCAACCTAGCAGGGGTTCATCCGGTATTCCATGTGTCCATGCTCCGGAAGTATCATGGTGACCCGACTCATGTGTTGGATTTCAGCTCAGTCCATTTGGGCAAGGATCTATCATATGTTGAGGAGCTTGTGGCCATTTTGGACAGGCAGGTTAGAAAGCTCAGATCGAAGGATATTGTTTCAATCAAGGTGCAATGGAGAGGACATCCGGTCGAGGAGGCAACTTGGGAGGCTGAGCAGGATATGCGGAGTCAGTACCCTCACCTATTCACAGCTTCAGGTATGTTTCTATACTCGTTCGAGGACGAACAATTTTCTTAAGAGGGGGAGAATGTAACGACCTGACCGGTAGTTTTGAGAGTTAGCACCCCGATCCCCTGTTATTTATTTCTCCCATGTCTTATTAGGTTAATGGAACGAGTCGGAGCGTTGAGTGATGAAAATTGGAGTGTTTTTGGACATATAGTCCTTTAAGGTGAGCTTTAACCTTAGAAATTGGGCCGGAGCAGGATCTGTGTAAAGACGGATCCAGAATGGAAATCTGTCGACTTCGTTAGCTCGTTGACTGATTTCGGGGTTGGGTGCATGTTCGGAATGTGTTTTTGAGGCTAGACGTAGATTTAGGCTTGAATTGGCGAAAGTTAGAATTTCGGCGATTTCGGCCGATAGGTGAGATTTTGATATCGGACTCAGAATGGAATTCCGAAAGCGACAGCATGTCCAGAATGTCATTTATGACTTGTGTGCAAAATGTGAGGTCATTTGGATGAGTTTAGACATGGTTCGGCGTTGGGGTGAATTCTTGAAAATCCCTATTATTCTTAGGCTTGAATCTATGCATTTTTGGGTATTTTGATGTTATGGGACGTGTTTTTAAGGCTCGACTAAGTTGGAATGAGGTATTGGGGTCAGTTGGTGGTTTTGGTTAAGGTCCCGGGGGCCTCGGGGTTGTTCCGGATACTTAACGGAAGAATTTTGGACTTGGTAAATTGTTCAACCAGGCTCCTTCTGGTGTTTCCGCACCTGCGATGGAAATTCTGCAGGTGCGAGCTCGCAAGAGCGGCCCCCTAGCCGCAGGTGCGAGGTTGGGCCAGGCCTTCCCAGTCTCCGCAGGTGCGATTGGGTTTCCACAGGTGTGGAGCCGCACCAGCGACAAAAGGCCCGCAAGCGCGACCTCTGTCCAGCTTAAGTGAAACCCGCACCTGCGATGCCTTTTTCTGTAGGTGCAGTGAATGGGACCGCAGGCGCGGAAATCCCTATTCATATTCCAAAAATCCGAGGGTTATGTTATTTCACCATTTTTGAGTCTTGGGAGCTCGGGAGAGGCGATCTTTGTGAGGATTTTCACCTGGGTAATCGAGGTGAGTGATTACTATACACCATAGGTTAATTCCCATGTTCCTAATCATAAATTCCACCCTTAAATTCAAGATTTTTGAGTTGAAATTGGGGAAAATTGAAAGAAACTTCCTAGGCCGATTTTTGGTGTTTCGATTGGGTGTTTGACCTCCGATTTGAGAGATTTTCATATGGTTAGACTCGTGAGCGAACAAGGATTCAGAAAAAATAAATTTTCCCGATTCCGAGACGTGGGCCCGAGGGGCGTTTTGGTCAAATTTTCTAATTTCGCGTATTAGTTCTGAATTAATTAGTTATTTCGATTTGAATTTATATTTACGTTATCCCATCAAATTGAATAGATTTGGGCCACCCGGAGTTTGATACTCGTGGCAAGAGAGTGATTAGCAGTTGATTTGCATAGTTGAGGTAAGTGGCTTGCCTAACTCTGTGTTGGGGAATTTCCCTTACGCATTTTAACTGGTTTTTGCTATAAAAACCCCATGTACGTGAGGTGACGAGCGCGTGCACGGGATATTTTCACTAAAGTTCCTTATTTCTTTCTACATAATGCTTCTTTTTCAACTCTTTTATTACTGTTATCATTTTAATTGCATAATAACTTAAGATTTATCATGGTAAATTGATTTCTAACTTATTTTCCAAGCGTTACTATTCTTTGAAACTGATTTAATGATTTTTCTTCGAGATTTTCTAACTGGTTTTTCCTCAAACACTTAAACTACGTTATTTTGGAGATTTACTTTATATTACGTATAAATTTAACCATTGCGGGCAGAGACCTGAGCCTTTCCATCATTCTACATTGCATACAGGGATTGCGGGTAGAGACCTGAGCCTTTCCCTCATTTTGCATTGCACACAGGGATTGCGGGCATAGACATGAGCCTTTCCCTCATTCTTCTTTGCATACAGGGATTGCGGGCATAGACCTGAGACTTTCCCTCATTCTGCATTGCATAAAGGGATTGCGGGCATAAACCTGAGCCTTTTCCTCATACTGCATTGCATACATAGGGATTGCGGGCAGAGACCAGAGCCTTTCCCTCATATTGCATTGCATTGTACCTTTACTTTCTTACAAAGCTTTATATAAATATATATTGCGTTTATCCGAGCATTTGATTAACCGTTTCCTGCTAGCCTTTACTCATAATTCCTGTCGATTATCACCTGTTTTACTTACTTGTTCTCTATATCTGTTACTTTGCAAACCTCAGTAGGGCCTCCACCTGACCTCGTCATTTCTTGACTGGGGTTAGGCTTGGCACTTACTGGGTACCGAATGTGGAGTACTCACGCCCTTCTACGCATGTTTTCCCCATGTGCAGATCCAGGTCCTAGTATGCGGTATCTCAGCTAACCAGCAGCAACAGTATCAGGAGACTCGAGGTATAATCTGCAGCGTCCGCAGATCTCCGAGTCCCCTTCCTATCTTGAAGTTGTAGTACTTGTAGATGAAACTATACGGTCTTTTCTATCCAGTTGTACATATTGAGCAGTAGAGTAGCTTGTGATGTATTGTGATATTCCGGGTTCTGGGTAAAGTAACTGTTAATGCCGCGCAGCGTCGACTTTAGTTGTAGTACTTGTAGATGAAACTATACTGTCATTTTACCTGTTTTATCTAAATTTCGCTTAAGGTATAGGCTTACCTAGTCGTCTAGACTAGGTGCCGTCACGAGACCCAGTCGGAGGGAGAATTGGGTCGTGACAGTCACAACTCACGAACTGTCTAAACAGAGTGCTAAATACAGAGTTTGAAAAGAAATACATCGTTGTCTTGAAACTAGGGGAAAAGATAAGACAATAAGGAATCCAAAGGCAGGAGAGACGCCAAGGCCCACAAACGCCAGCGGGTATACCTTGAAGCTATGGGTGGACTGAAGGTGACTCCCTCAATGCGATCCACTAGGTTCGGATGCGAGGTCTGCACAACATTAAGAAGTGCAGTATAGCATCAGTACAACCGACCCCATGTACTGAGTAAGTGCCGAGCCTAACCTCGTCCGAAGTAGTGACGAGGCTAGACTTGACAATAACGATAACTTGTCCTATTCTACACCAAATAAAAATACAAGGCAAGAAGCGTCTATTCATGCTTTATGACTCGCAGGAGCGGGTGGTTAGGGATTTGGGAATGATTTGGATGGTTTAGGAACACTTGGTTCCTTAAGGCTGGCCTATTTGGCCAAGTTTGACTTCGGTCAACATTTTGAGCAAACGACCTCGGAATCGAGTTCTGACAACTCCAGTAGCTCCGTATAATGATTTCGGACTTGGGCGTATGTTCGGCTCGGGTTTTTGATGACTCGGGAGCGTTTCGGCACCCGAAATGGAAATCAGAATTTCCTTAAGTTTAGAATTTGGCCTGGAACGGGACTCCATGCTACCGGGGTCCGAATGGAATTCCAGGACCGGCAGTAGTTCCGTATAGTCCTTTATGACTTGTCTGCAAATTTTGGGCATTCCGAAGTAGGAGAGCCTGTTGAGGCTGTTGATGTGGATGATGAATCATTGGACCTGGTCCAACATGAGGAGCAACCTGCTCCTGTTGTGGTTAAGACACCCAAACCCAAAAAGGCTAAGGCTTCTTCAAAGAAGTTAGCTGTTGTGTCTGCCACAACCTCAAGCACTGCTAAGAGGTCCAGGTCTAGGGTCAAGAAAGTACAAGTAAGAGATGAAAATATAGAATGGAGTGGAGAGGATGAGAAGGGAGTTGATGAAGAGGCTGATAGAATAACAATGTTCAGCAAGAGGACAATTCTGAAGGGAAAGTTGTTTAAAGATCTCGAGGAATCTGGGATGCGATACCTGCTGGACACATTGGATGTGCAGGGGTGGAAGGATATGGTCCTTCGCATATGAGGAAGGCTGGCGAGGAACGAACTGGTGGAGTTCATGGGTAATGCAGTAGTGAAGGATGGCAGGGTTACTTCCACAATCAAGGGCATTCAGATCACTTTTGATGCAAAGGAACTAGGTGAGATTCTGAACATACCTGCTGAAGGCTACGATGATTACACTAGGCAAAGATGGCCTAGTCTTGATGGAATGGCCTCAGCTCTCAACATCACCAGATTATTTTGTGAGAATGAGGAGGAAGTTGAGCCCAGGCCGGTGTTCAAGAGTGAAATGAGGCCCCGGCATAAGCTATTCTTTGAATTTGTCATCAAGCTCCTGCTGCCCAGACAAGTAAGAAGGCACATCGCCAATTACATGGACCTCACCTTGATGGAGTGTTTGTATAGGGGAAAGCAGATCAATTGGACAGCTTTCATCATTCCACTCTTGGATAGATTTGTAAATGGAACCAAAGTACATGTTATTCCTTATGGATTTATTCTGACAATTGTACTCGCTCACTTTGAGGTTCCTGTGAAGAAAGCTGAGATGGCTAATGCTAAGGATTATTTTGGGAGGAACACTTTGCTGACTTGTGAATATATTGTCAATGTTCCGGAAGATGAACCTGGTTCATCTAGGAAGCAGCCAGTCAATAGCAAAGTAAGGACATTGGTGCAGGAAGGAGAGATGAAGGATGAGGAGATCCTTAGATTGAAATCTAGCCTTCATGAGGTGGAAGCTGAGCGGGATGCTCTCAGAGTTTAACTAGAAAAGGAGAAGGAGAAAAATGAAGGTGTTCTTCACCAAATGCTGTCTCTCCTTCAAGCCAAGAACCCAACCTCATTTGCACCTACCCAACCGTAGGATGTCCAGAGCCACCAAAACCCCATCTATGACCTAGTCCGGGATTTGTTATGTTTCTTTTTTTACTCTGTTTTGCTCATGGTTATGGTTGTTTTTTGTTTTTGATTGTATGGTGTTTGATTTCTGATCCTATCAATGAATTTTTCTATTTTGTTATTGACTTGTCTCAATTTCTTATTTAGCTTACATTTATTGGTTTCTTGTGATGATTAATCATGTTTTGCACCTGCAGTTGCCTCAAATGGCCATGAGTAATTGTTAATAACTCTGTTAAGTTTATCATTTTGCAACTTTTCAATGATGCCAAAAGGGGGAAGAAATGCTTTTTAAATTTCAAACTGTTGTGATATTTATAACCTAATGAACCTGGTCTCTCTATGATAAATGCTTAAAACCATACAAAGTGTTTAAAGATTGTATAGGGTTAAGCACAGGGTTTGTCATCATCAAAAAGGGGGAATTTGTTGACCCAAGTCATTGCATGGTTTTTAAGATTGACAAAAGTCTACCAAGTTGAACCAGGTCCAGCAGGCTATCGTAGTGAAACAGACTCATTGGAATGCGAAGAGTCCATGCGTAGGAGATAACATGTTATGTGAATTATCTGGCAACTAAGAGGTTGTCTCCTAAAGCGAAAATGTTGCAAATTGATAAGAGGTTAGAGTTCGAATTCAACAAGGATAGTAACAAAGGAAGGAAGTTGAGTTTAATACAAACTCTTCCACCAAGGAAGAGTTGCATCAGAATTAAACAAGAACATCTCAACTTCTGGCGCTATATAATGTTGAAGTATTCCTACTGAAGAATGATCGCACAAAGGAAGAAGTAGAACAAGAATTGAAAGCAAAATTCCCAGAGATATTTTTCAAGAAGAATCCTTGTGCGACACAAAGGCTACTGACCAGCTAGAAGAACCAGTTTCATCTGTTTGTTTATTGAGTCTAGTTGGTTGTAGTAGGTGATTTAATATTGTATCTTTTCAGCTTTCTTAGAAGCAATTGTAATAGGTACACACTATTCAAGTTAGAGTTAACTTGAAGCTTGTCGCAATTAGCTAGAGGCTAGGTTGCTACAAAGGGATTAAAGTTAGTCCTAGGTTTACAAAAGAGTTTATTTTGTAAATGTTGTTGGGCTCAGAGTTGTTGTGAAGAGTTTGTGAAAATCCTACTGAGGAGTAGGTCGTGGTTTTTTCACCTTTTGAGCCAGGTGTTTTCCACGTAAAAATCCCTGTGTTTTTACTTTACTGCATTTATTATTCCGCTCTAGTAGAAGTTGGAACACTAAGAAGAACCAGGTTCTTCTAATAAGACATCACTCGAAAAATTGGACACCACACAAATCACCACCCCTCTTGTGTGGTATTAAAGTATAAAACATCACTAATCAAGGTCACAAATAAGGATATAGGTAAAATCACAGAAAATACTGATTTTAACAGGAAAATATGATTTTAATGCCTAATAAATAAATCAGTATATTGGGTTGACAGAAATAAACAAATAACGAGAATAAAATTAAATAAATCAGTGCAATAACAGAACAAAACCTAGGGTTTAAAGAGTGTCGCGCCCCCTTTATTTCCCTTTCACAGCGGAAGTCAAGGTTTCGCCATTCATTGGGACAACTCGTTTCATTTTGGGAAACGGGTACGGGAGTTGAAGAGTCGCCACCTAACAAATTTAAGGTGCGTTAGGACCTCTAATTTTAGGCAGTTCTAGACTCTCCTAAGGAATTTAGAAGGGAAAATCTAAGTGACAACAAAGAACAAACAGGACTGTCAAGTAAGAAAACAATTAAAGGGATCATGTTTACCTCCACTAATAAACAAATAATTAGCAAGTCTCAAAGAACAAGATTTCAGAGGTTTCATAAAGGTCCTAGAACAGGATATCTCGGTGAGCACGACCAACAGAGAATATGTAGCATTGTGTTAAGGTGGAGCAATAGAAACCTAATCAGTTTGCCTACTGATTTTAGAATCCGTTGAATCTGGGAGTTCACAAATAAGCAAAGCAGCGTTTTACAATTTTTATAAGGTTTTAATTACCTACAGGATTTCCTAGGCGTAGATCAGGGATACCCTATAACATGCTGTCTAAAATACAATCCGAATTCTGGAAATCGATTAAAGGAGAGCAAATAGTTTGAGTTTAAGGACGTTCTATAAACATGCTTGTCTAGGTGTTGAAAATCACGAAACTGATTCCACACATATTTATCCTTTAACATGGTATCTTGTTGTTGGGGTTGCTTTTAAACATTTTTATAGACAGGATGGTTATTGATTTATGCGATGTAGACATGGTTTAAAGCGAATACAAATACAGTCCTAAGGCAGGATCTCTAATGCACATAAAGTAGCTTAATGACATAATTTCTAGGTGGTCATGATCATGCAGAAGCAGAATTTCGTAACAAATGATGCAATGATCCTATAACATGTTTTCTAGTATGCCAAACAAAACAAGTAAACATAATAATCCTAAGGCATGATTCTTAATGCAAGTAAATATAACAACCTAAGGCAATATTTCAAATACAAGTAAGCATAATAAACCTAAAGTCATGATTTCTAATGCAAGTAAGCATAATAAACCTAAATGCATGATTTCTACCCGGTTTCCCTCACAAAAATCATATAAGAATCCCTCCCCTTTTACTAATTTCCCCAATATTTGTTACAAGGATTATTATTACAGACCATAAATGAATGACTTACATAATAAATGAAAGTTATGCTATAGAGAGCTTGAATAGACCCAAAGTGAACCTGGAAATACCAGGTCTTCCAATAGTCCAAGATGCCATAGTCTCATGATGTTCAATAAGGTGTCCTGGTGCGTCAAAGTTCCCAAGGGCCTCATGGACCCTTGGAAATGCTCACACCAAGCCCCTTTTTAAAAATGGAGAAGTGATTATGTGCAGTGTGGAAGGTCCAGCCCCAGTGTACCAGAGCTCGGAGGAATCTCATGGATTCCTCGGCAGTACACACACTGGAGGGGCAAAACTTAAATAATCTAAGAGTAGAAGTGAGAGTGCTTGACATAGTTGGAATAAATTTGAATAGGAGTAAAACCTTTAGGAGTGAAAACTTATTACAGAAAAGGAAATAGTTCTTAAAAAAAGTGTTAAGAGTGAAAACAGTTTCGGAAGCAATTCTGAAAACAAACGGCAACACAATCACAAAAACCCAATGTTCCCAGATTCAAATTTTATTCATTACTCAATTCCAAGTGAAGACAAACAATTGTACAGATATGGATTCAGGGGGATTGGGAACACAAGACACTTGAAACAGGAGCACCTAAGGAGGATAAGAGGGAGAGCATATTGAACAACAAATGCACAAGAAAAAATAGGAGTTGATTGGCAACCAACAACCAAATTCATAGCATTAGAGCACAAACTACTGATTCAGAGTATTAACAAGGAAATCATACTTGAAGCTAAAGTGGTAATAAATAGTAAAACATAGAGACAGAATATGGGAATAGTCATGCTGAAGACAGGGGTCTACTACACAGAATTAGTCATGCCAATTGGGGTTAATCAGATGAATGAGCATACTAGTTGAAGGAAGTAAACATGAACTCAAGTACACATGCAAACAAGAAGATTGGAACCTAGACATGCTGATTAAAACACTGAACAAGAGAGGGTAGAACTTAAGCATATTGATCAAAGCAGTAAACAGGAAGAACAATTAAGTACATAAGCAATTAAACTAGTGCAGAAGGAGACATAAATTAACAAATATGGAGTAACAAAGAGCACAAAGATTTAAACATCAAAATGACATTGAGATAGGAACATACCAGTTAAGGAAACAAATGCAGAAAATAGAGTAGGTAGAACTCCACACTCTAGCCTTGGCTTTGAGCCAGCTAGACAGCCAGTGAGCACACGTAGCATAAAGAGGAGAGAGAGTTTTTCTGTGTGTGTGTGTGTTTTGAACTACAGTTCGTGTCTTTGAGAGGTAAAATAAGAGTGTATATATAGCACTTAGGGAGTAGGACAAATAAGGTAACCATAATCAGAAGTCAATCAACTAAGGACAATCAAATAACCACAGAATAAATTCCCATGATGGAGTCCGGAATAGACACCTTTATTAGGGGTAATCACTTAACGGTCACAACAAAAGGAGGGTCTAATTAAGGCACTGAATCCAAGTTATACAAAATAGGGAGTTAGTAAAAATCCCCAAAATCATACGGACGACTAATTAAGGGAAGTATAACAGGGAAACATGTCACAGATAAGGGAACTGGTAAACATCAAGCACACAAATTTTAACAGGGTGATTAATAGGTAATAGTCAGTAAGTAAATCTCAGATTCCATAAATAGAAATTAAATAAGTAAAACATCACAGAAATATTGGGTTTAAAACATTAGCTAGTTCGAATCACTAATAGAGATCAATTCGGGCAAAAATCTCAAAGAATACTAAGTTTTGACAGGGAAACATTTATGTCCAAAAAATGGAGTGTAACAACCCGACCGGTCGTTTCTCATTTTAGAACCCCATGCCCCTAAATGAGACTTTCCATAGTTGCTTTTGCTGATTTATGACTTGTTGGGATGGGTGGTTCGAGGTTTGGAGGAGTTTGCAATGGTTTAGGAACACCTAGTTCCTTAAGGTTGGCCTTTAAGGTCAAGTTTGACTTAGGTCAACATTTTTAGTAAACGACCTCAGAATCGAGATTCAAAGGTTGCTCATAGGTTCGTATGATAATTTTGGACCTGGGCGTATGTTCGGAATAGGTTTTGGATGACCCAAGAGCATTTCAGCGCCTAATAGTGAAATACGAATTTCCTTAAGTTCAAATTGAGGTTTGGAATGTGTGTTTGTGTTATCGAGGTCCAAACGGAATTTCGAGACCGGGAATAGTTCTGTTATGTCATTTATGACTATCCTGAAAAATTGGGTGTCATTCCGAGTAGTATAGGCGTCATGAAAGGGAATTCAAGAACTTAAAGTTCTTAAGATTGATCTAATAGGTTTTGGGGTATGATTTTTAGGTTTAGCATTGTTTCAGACAATCCGAAGGCTCGAGCGAGTCTGTATTATGATTAAGGACTTGTTGGTATATTTGGACGGGGTCTCGGGTGGGCCCGGATGCCATTCGGGCATCGAGCGAGGCAAAAACCATCCTTAAATGACTGCTGGTGCACCAGATATGGTGCGACCGCACCTGCGGAGGGCTAGCCGCAGGTGCGAGACCGCTTCTACGGTCCCAGCCTCGCAGGTGTGACCCCAGGTGGTGTTGCCCATTTTCGCAGGTGCGGATCATTTTTCGCAGAAGCGGAGTTGCACGTGCGAACTCCACTCCGCAGGTGGGAACCCAGGCCCCCTTTCCCCTTCTTCCGCAGGTGCGGTCCTTGAGCCGCAGGTGCGAAAAACCTGTAGGCAGCGAAGTTTTTTTAAATACGGGACTTAGCCATTTTTTAACACCTTTCTTCATCCTTGGACGATTTTGAAAGCATGCAAAGGAGATAATCGACCTATCTACTGTAAGGTAAGTAATTCCTACTATAAATTTAGCTTAATACTTCAATTTCTAGGTAGATTAATACAGTAAATTAGTAGAAATCATGGGTTAGAGTAAAACCTATGTTTTTATGAAAATGAGAGAATTACCAACGAACTAGTTATGAAATCATACAAAAACTACATAATATTGATCCTTAGGCTATGGGTGATTGTTTCCTTTGAAAATTTCTTGAATCCGAGCGTGTGGGACCAGGGGTGTATTTTGGGATTTTGTAATTTAGGATGAAATAATCACTTAAATAGGGGAATTTCATACTTTTGAGTATAGATTGATTTATTTATGCAATATTTAGCTAGTTTCGAGTCCTTGGGCGACAAATTTGGAGTTTCGGGCGCATTCTTGACTCGGAAAGTGGACTTGACATGAGGTAAGTCTCCTTTCTAACCTTGTAAGAGGGAATTGTCCCACTATGTGAAAGAAACAATTTTTTGTGATTAATTGCGAGAACTACGCACGTACGATGTGACGAGAGTCCGTGCGTAGTGACTATTCTTGTTATGTCCGGGTAGATAGGTTCACACCATGCCTTGTGAATTTCATAAATTACTATATGTCTTGTAATTCCCTGGTATGCAAATTTGTTTCATGAAGTTCTCTTGATAGGTGTTTTTAGACGAATCATTATTATTTTATAAAAAGCATTTAAGTAAAAATGGTATGTTTATGTGTGACCGCTTCGCAATATATATATTCTGCGAGCGGAGTGAATCTTTCCACTACTCTCATGGGAGTGGGCTGTAAGCCACGACAGGTTAATAGATGAATCTATGGTTCCCGTCGTTCGACCCTATGGCAGTGCACATTTACTATTATGTTGTCCCAAACTATACCTTCTGATATCTTGTGCGCATGTTGCTTGTTTGATATTATTCATGCCTTAAATTGTTAAATGACTTGAAATAATAGATTTGCAATTTGTATGTTAGAGTTTTGACTCGAAGTAGGTTTCGTAACATGCTAGATATCCACTGATCTATTATTCATATGTACTTGTTACTCTCTTTAATTTATACACATAATTATACTGTTTGGACCCTAGTAAGTGTCAAGTCGACCTCTCGTCACTACTTCTTCGAGATTAGACTGGATACTTACTGGGTACATATTATGTTATGTACTCATGCTACACTCTTTACTTAATTGTACCGGTTCTGAGGCAGGTGCATCTGGGTATCAGTCCGGAGCTCGTTCCTGGTTTTTACCTAGTCGAGGCTTCTCGGTGAGTTGCTTTCCCTGACGACTTCCAGCAGCACCTTGGAGTTTTTCTTTCTTTTGTTATATCTGTCTATATTTCCTCAGACAGTAGGACATACTTGTATTCTTATGGATTCTCACCCTACTAGATGCCTGTAGACTTGTGACACTAGTTCCTAGCACACACGTAGTAGACATTATATTTTGGGCTGTAAATATTAAATCATGACTCTTACGGTTGTTTCTGTTTGAGATTTGCCTAAGTTACTAGTCTTCAATTAATGTATTAAATATAAATCATGTAAGTGATGGAAATGTTTTCTAAGTTAAATGAAACCCATTAGTAATTTGGTATTGGCTTTCCTAACTATGGTGTTGGGCGCCATCGCGACCTGAGTTAAGATTTTGTTCGTGACAACATGGTATCAGAGATCTAGGTTCACGTAGGTCTCACAAGTTACGGAAAAACCCAATAGAGTCTTGTGGATCGGTATAGAGACGTCTGTATTTATATTCGGGAGGCTATAGGGTGTTAGGAAATCTCTCTTTATTCATCTTCTATCATGCAATTGATGGTATACTAAATCTCACTTTTTTATTCTCTCACAGATGGTAAGGACACGTGCATCCGACGTTCCAGACCTGGGAGGGGCTGCAACCCCCATCATCCGAGGCCGGGGGAGGGAACTGACCCGAGTTAGGGGACGAGGGCGTCCGAGAGCTGTTCCAGTTGCACCACCAGCGGATCCCATTACTAAGGAGCAGGCCGAGGTTCCCCCAGCAGATCATGCCCCATTGGAATTTATGACGACGCCATGATTCCAGGAAGTCATGGGCCGTATGATGCGGTTCATGGACACCATGACCCAGGCTGGTTTTTTTTCCAGCGGATCCTGCCACATCTCAGACGGGAAGGGGGACCCATACCCCTACTGCTCAGGCCGAAGGTCATGCAGCGACAGTATATCAGACCCCCGGTACACTGCCTGTGGGCGGGACCCAGCCAGTAGCAACAACACCTGAGCTCAGACCAGTTGCGGATGGCGATCCGTAGAAGCTATTGGATCGATGAACCAGATTGCACCCTCCTATCTTCAGAGGTGAGCGTCATGAGGACGCACAAGACTTTATTGATAGGTGCAGGGACATACTGCACAACATGAGGATTCTGGAGTCCCATGTAGTTGATTTCACTACCTTCCAATTGGAGGGCAGGGCCCGCAGGTGGTGGCAGTCCTATATTCTTGGCAGACCATCAAATTCTCCTCCCCTCACCTGGGAGCAGTTCACTCAGTTGTTCTTGGACAAATATATCCCACCCTCTGAGAGGGCAGAGCTGCGGTATCAGTTTGAGCAACTGGAGTAGGGTAAGATGTTAGTGACTGACTACGAGGCTAGGTTTTCTGAGTTGTCTCGTCATGCACTCATGATACTTCCTACTAATGCAGAGAGAGTGCGGAGATTTTTAGCTGGGTTGCACTCAGGTATTAGGGACAACATGGCCCGAGAGGTGGAGATGGGGTCTCTTTATCAGCTTGTGGTTGAGATTGCTCGCCGGATTCAGGGTCATCGATCGAGGGGCAGAGAGTAGAGTCAGCAGGATAAGAGAGCTACATTTTCTAGGGATTTCATAGGTGCTCCAGCCAGGGGCAGTGGTCAGTTCGGTAGGGGCCAGCCTAGTAGGCCTCCATATTCAGCACCCCCACCACCTCCCTAAGGTGTTCCAGCGAGGCCTTATTTCAGCGCTATACCAGAGAGTTCTTACCGCCTGCCAGCTATTCAGGGTTCCTCCGGCGAATATTCTGGTCATCAGGGGTTTTCCAGCCCTTACTTCAGTCCTAAGCCGGAGGGTTCACATCGCCCTCCAGCTATTCAGGGTTCTTCTTCAGGGAAACAGGCCATGGTACCAGGAGGTTTTTATGAGTCTGGGGATCGAGGCCATATGAAGAGGTATTGTCCCAGGCTTCGGGGCAAGGCAGTGCAGTAGGGTCACCAGCCTTTGAGGTCAGCACCAGTGGCTAGGCCATCTAGAGCTGAAGGACAAGCTGGTAGGGGTCGTCCCAGAGGTGGAGGCCAGGTAGGGGGAGCCCAGTCAGCTCTTGTTTATTCCGGTGGAGGTCAACCATCCGGCGCTCCAGCAAGATTCTATGCTTTCCGGCCAGATCAGATGCAGTCCTCAGATGCCGTGATCACAGGTATTATTTTAGTATGCGGTAGAGATGCCTTAGAATTATTTGATCCAGGATCCACTTATTCATATGTATCAGCTTTGTTTGCTCATTTCCTAGATATTCCCCGTGAGTCCTGGGGTACTCTTATTTATGTGTCTACTCTTGTGGGCGATTTTCTGGTTGTGGACCGGATTTATCGGTCCTGTGTGATTACATTTGTGGGTTTGAGACCAGAGCGGACTTCCTGTTGCTTGATATAGTTGATTTTGAGATCATCCTGGGCATGGACTAGCTATCTCCTTATCATGATGTCCTAGATTTCCATGCCAAGACTGTTACTCTAGCCATGCCCGAGTTGCCGAGATTGGAGTGGAGGGGTTCCTCAGTTAGTGCAGCTAGTCGAGTTATTTCTTTCCTGAAGGCTCGACATATGGTCGAGAAGGGTTGTTTGGCTTATCTTGCTTATGTGCGAAACACCATGGATGAGTCTCTAAAGATTGATTCAGTGCCAGTAGTTTGAGAATTTGTGGATGTATTCCCTTCTGACCTTCCAGGCATGCCACCGGATCGTGACATTGATTTTTGCATTGACTTAGCTCCAGGCACCCAACCTATACCTATTCCCCCAAACCGTTTGTCTCCGAAGGAATTGAAAGAACAACTTGAGGAGTTGTTGGCTAAGGGGTTTATCAGAGCGAGCGTATCGCCTTAGGGTGCTCCAGTGTTATTTGTGAAGAAGAACGATGGGACTATGTGGACGTGCAGGTGCGACCTTTGGTTCGCGGATGCGAGACCGCAGGTGCGAGATCACTGAAGGTAGTGATCTCATTTAATACAGATTTTTGCCATTTTTCTCCATTTCTTCTCCTCCAGTGGAGATTTTGAGGGCTGTAAAGAGGGTATTCGGCCTAGCTACTAAGAGCTAAGTAGTTCCCATTTAAATGTTAGATTAATGCGCCAAAACCTAGGTAGATTAACATCTAATTAGTGGAAATCAAAGGGGTTAGAGTGAAAACCTAGGGTTGATGAACTTTAGGGAATTTCACCACTTTTCTACCATGAAATCATACAAAAACTATATATAAATGATCCTTAGGCTGTGGGTGAGTGTTATCTTCGAAAATTTCAGGAATCAGAGCATGTGGGCTCGGGGGTGTATTTTGGAATTTCTTCAAGAATAGTGAATTTACTAAATAAGAAGGAGAATTTCCATACATTGAGCATGCATTGACATATTTATATATCATTTAACTAGTTTCGAGTCATCGGGTGTAAAGTTTGGAGTTTCGGGCGCATTCTTGACCTGGGAAGTAGATTCTACGCGAGGTGAGTCTCCTTTCAAACCTTGTAAGAGGGAATTGTCCCCATAGGTAAATGTAAATGATTTAATTATCCTTAATTGCGGGGGCTACGCACGCGTAAAGTGACGAGAGTCCGTGCGTAGCTACTACTATGTTATATCGGGTAGAATTTAGGATTTCACAAGCATGCCTTTATGCGCCTTACCTGTACCTTTACATGTGTTTCTAGTTGCTTATTATCTTTGATATTGATATAAGGATATTAGGAAGTCATGTCTAAGTTTAAGTGCTTAAATCTCTGATTTCAAGTATAAACCACGATAAATTCCTGAATTTCCTGATAATTCCATGTATGTCTACGAGCACCCGTGTTGCATGCATGATTCGTTAGCGGGGTAGCATTATATTTATGTCAACGGCGTCGCATGATCGATTCGCGAGCGGGGTAATGGATGAATCTACGGTTCATGCCGCTCGACACTCGGCAGTGCACATTTATTTTTGTGTCGCTTCGGCAGTACGCCTCGACATTTTATATGCTATGTATTTGACTGAAATTCTTATTGTTATTATCAAATAAACTGTTCTTTGTTGAAAGGGACTTGGGAATTCTATTGATACTATTATTCGACACTTGCAGGTGGATTGTAGTTCACATACTTGATATTTCATGTCTACTTAATTTCCACGACTGCAAATCCTATCTAGATTTATTTAATTATACTAGTGCTAATGACCCTAGTGAGTAATACGTCTATCTCTCGTCACTACTTCTTCTAGTTTAGATGGGATACTCACTGGGTACATATTTGTTTATATGTACTCATGCTACGCTTTTGTACTTAATTGTCCAGGTCCTGAGGCTGGTGCATCTGGTTATCATACCGGAGCGCGTTCCTGAGAGTGTTACTTGGACTAGACTACACGGTGAGCTGCTCTGCCTTGCGTTCCTCAGCAGCACTGTGGATCTTCTATTATTTCCTTGGATATCTCTGTCTACCCCCTTCCAGACAGTTGTACAATTTTTTTGTTTTTTTGTATATTCCACTAGTTGCCTGTGGACTTGTGACACTAGGTCTTGGCATACGTAGTTGGTTTTTCCTAGTAATTTGCTATACTGTATATGTTGGCAAATGATCTTTTGAGTTTCGTTTAATCAAGTTGCATCACTTGACTGTTTTCTTTAAATGATTTCCTAACTTAAAATTTGGCAAGTACTTAAATATCTAACTAGGTGAAGTAACTTCGGTAGTGAACTAGTGTTGGCTTGCCTGACTCCAGTGTTGGGCGCCATCACGACTTGAGTAGGAATTTTGGGTCTTGACAACATGGTATCAGAGCTCTAGGTTCACATAGGTCTCACAAGTCACAGGCAAAGCTAATAGAGTCTTGCGGATCGATACGGAGACGTCTGTATTTATCTTCGGGAGGCTATAGGGTGTTAAGTAACCTCTCTTTATTCCTATTCTATCGTGCAGTCGATGGTTACTAATTCTCATTCTTCGATTCTCTCATAGATGGTGAGGACACGCGCAGCCGATGTTCCAGACTCGGGAGATGCCGCTACCCCCGTCGTCTGAAGCCGTGGCAGAGGCTGGGGGAGGGCACCGGCCCGAGGTAGGGGACGAGGGCGTGAGTTGCTCCATTAGCACCCCCTGAGGTTCCCATTTCTGAGGAGGAGGGTGAGGTTCCCCCAGCAGATCCAGCTCCGATGGATTTCATGACTGCACCAGGCTTCCAGAAGGTCATGGGCCGTATGATGCGGTTCATGGACACTATGACCCAGGTTGGTTTATTTCTAGCGGATTCTGCCACATCTCAGGCGGGAGGTGGAGTTCATACCCCTACCACCCAGGCTGCGGGTCATGCAGCGGCAGTATATCAAACTCCAGGTACTCTACCCGTGGGTGGAGCACAGCCAGCAGCACCAGCACCAGAGCTTAGATCAGCTGAGTATTGTGATCCGCAGAAGTTACTCGATAGATGGACTCGATTTCACCCTCCTGTGTTCGGAGGTGAGAGGGGAGAAGATGCCCAATACTTCATTGATAGGTGCAAGGACAGACTGCACAACATGAGGATCTTGGAGTCCCATGGAGTTGATTTCACCACTTTTCAGCTAGAGGGCAGGGCCCGTAGATGGTGGCAGTCATTTATCCTTTGTAGGCCAGCAGGTTCACTTCCTCTCACATGGGAGCAGTTCACTAAGTTGTTCCTGGACAGGTATATTCAACCCTCAGAGAGGGAAGAGCTGGGTATCATTTTGAGCAGCTGTAGCAGGGGAAAATTTCGGTGACAAACTACGAGGCTAGGTTTTCTGAGTTGTGTCGTCATGCCCTTATGATTCTACCTACTGATGCCGAGAGAGTGCGGAGATTTGTAGCTGGGCTGCACTCAGGTATTAGGGCCAACATGGCCCAGGTGGTGGAGATGGGTACTCCCTATCAGCTTGTGGTTGAGATAGCTCGTCGGATTGAGGGTTACCGATTGAGGGGCAGAGAGCAAGGTCAGCAGGACAAGAGAGCTAGGTTTTCTGGAGATTTCAGAGGTGCCCCAGCTAGGGGTAGAGGTCAGATTGGTTGAGGCCAGCCCAGCAGGCCTCCATATTCAGCTCCACCACCACCTCCCCGTGGTGCTCCAGTGAGACCATATTGCAGCGCCATGCCGGAGAGTTCTTACCGCCCACCAGCTATTCACGGTTACTCCGGCAGGTATTCAGGTCATCAGGGGACTTCTAGTCCTTACTTTAGGGCCATGCCAGAGGGCTCTCACCGTCCTCCAGCTATCCAGGGTTCTTTTTCAGGGCAACAGGCCATGCCACCAGTGAGGTGTTATGAGTGTGGGGAGTTAGACCATACAAGGAGGACTTGTCCCAGGTTTCGGGTCAAGGCTGTTCAGTAGAGTTACCAGCCTACATACTCATCACCAGTGCCCCGTCCACCCAGAGGTTGAGAACAGGCTAGTAGAGGTCGTCCCAGAGGTGGAAGCCAGGCAGGGGGAGCTTAGCTAGCTCCTATTCAGTCCAGAGGAGGTCAGTCTTCAGGTACACCAACCAGATTCTATGCTATTCCGGCCCGAGCAGATGCAGTGGCCTCAGATGCCATGATCACAGGTACTATTTCAGTATGTGGTAGGGAGGCATCAGTGCTATTTTATCCAGGATCCACTTATTCATATTTGTTAGCCTTATTTGCTTGTTTTCTGGATGTTCCTCGCGAGTCCTTGGATTCTCCTGTATATGTGTCCACTCTTGTGGGAGATTCTGTGGTGGTAGACCAGATCTATCGGTCTTGTGTGATCACCTTCTGGGGATTGGAGACCAGAGCGGACCTCCTGATACTCGACATGGTTGATTTTGAGATTATCTTGGTGATGTATTGGCTATCTCCCTATCATGCCATCTTGGATTGCTATGCCAAGATGGTTACTTTGGCCTTGCTTGAGTTGCCTAAGCTGGAGTGGAAAGGTTCCTCAGTCAGTGCAGCTAGTAGAGTTAGTTCCTTCCTGAAGGCTCGACATATGGTCGAGAAGGGTTGTCTGGCGTATCTTGCTTATGTGAGGGACACCACCACCGAGTATCCACCAATTGATTCAGTGCCAGTTGTACGAGAGTTTGCGGACGTCTTTCCTTCAGACTTTCCGGGCATGCCTCCGGATCGAGATATCAATTTTTTTATTGATGTAGCTCCAGGCACTCAGCCTATTTCTATTCCCCCGTACTGTATGGCTCCGAAAGAGTTGAATGAGTTGAAGGAGCAGCTTGAGGAGTTGTTGGCTAAGGGGTTTATCAGACCGAGTGTGTCGTCGTGGGGTGCTCCAGTCCTATTTGTGCAGAAGAAGGATGGGTCTATGCGGATGTGTATTGACTACCGCCAGTTGAACAAGGTCACCATAAAGAACAAGTATCCTTTGCCGTGCATTGATGACATGTTTGACCAGTTGCAGGGTGCTAAGGTGTTTTCTAAGATTTATTTGAGATCAGGGTATCACCAGCTAAAGATTCGAGCCTCAGATGTTCCGAAGACTGCTTTTCGTATGAGATATGGCCATTATGAGTTCCTAGTAATGTCCTTTGTCTTAACCAATACCCTAGCAGTATTCATGGACTTGATGAATAGGGTGTTCAGGCCGTATATTGATTCATTTGTCATTGTCTTCATTGATGACATCTTGATTTACTCACGTAGCCTTGGCGAGCAGGAGCAACATCTTAGAGTGGTGCTCCAGACCTTGCGGGAACAGAATCTATATGCTAAGTTCTCCAAGTGTGAGTTCTGGTTGGATTCCGTGGAATTTTTGGGGCATGTAGTATCCATAGAAGGTATCAAGGTTGATGCTCGGAAGATTGAGGCAGTTCAGAGTTGGCTGCGTCATACTTCAACTACAAAGATCAAGATTTTATTGGGTCTAGTAGGCTACTATCGACGATTTGTGGAGGGATTTTCATCCATTGCAGCCCCACTGACTAGATACTCAGAAGAATGCCCCGTTCCGATGGTCTGACGAGTGTGAGGCGAGCTTTCAGAAGCTCAAGACAGCATTGACCTCAACACCAGTGTTAGTATTGCCTTCTGGTTCTGAGATGTATACACTGTATTGCGATGCTTCACGCGTTAGCTTGGGGTGTGTATTGATACAGGAAGGGAGAGTTATTGCTTATGCTTCGCGCCAGCTGAAGGTTCATGAGAAGAATTATCTTGTGCACGATTTGGAGATGGCGGCGATAGTTCATGCTCTTAATATTCAGAGGCATTATTTATATGGGGTGTCTTGTGAGGTTTATACAGACCACCGCAGCTTGCAGCACTTGTTCAAGCTGAGGGATCTTAATTTGAGGCAACGCAGGTGGCTTGAGTTACTAAATAATTATGACATCACCATTCTTTATCATCCGGGCAAGGCGAATGTAGTGGCAGATGCTTTGAGCAGGAAGGCGGAGAGTATGGGTAGTTTGGCTTATATTTCAGCGGAAGAGAGACCTCTAACCTTGGACATTCAGTCCTTGGCCAATCACTTGGTTAGATTAGATCTTTTAGAGCCTCGTCGAGTTCTTGCACATGTGGTTGCTCAGTTTTCATTATTGGGGGAGATTAAGGCTCGGCAGTATGATGATCCACACATGGCAAAGCTACAAAAGACAGTGGTTCAAGGTGGTTCCAAGGAGGTTACCATTGGCGAGGACGGTGTTCTGAGACTTCAGGGTCATTTGTGTGTTCCTAATGTTGATGCCCTGAGGCAGAGGATTCTTGAGGAGGCACATAGTTCGCTGTATTCTGTTCATCCTGGTGCTACGAAGATGTATCGTGATTTGAGGCAGCATTACTGGTGGAGGAGTATGAAGAAGGATATCGTGGAGTATGAGGCTAGGTGTCTTAATTGCCAGCAGGTTAAGTATGAGCACCAGAGGCAAGGAGGCCTACTTCAGAAGATGCCCATTGCTGAGTTGAAGTAGGAGCGCATTACTATGGATTTCGTAGTTGGGTTGCCTCGGACTTTGCGAAAGGTTGACGCGGTTTGGGTTATTGTTGATAGACTGACCAAATCGGCGCATTTTATTCCTGTGGCTACTACTTATACTTCTGAGAGGTTAGCTCAGATCTTCATTTGGGAGATAGTCCGGTTGCACGGTGTACCAGTGTCTATTATATCAGACCGAGGTCCTCAATTCACCTCGCACTTCTGGAGAGCATTGCACAGAGAGATGGGCACTCAGATAGATCTCAGCACATCATTTCATCCACAGACTGATGGTAAGTTGGAGCGTACAGTTCAGATATTGGAGGACATGCTCAGAGCATGCGTGATTGACTTTGGAGGTCAGTGGGACCATTTCTTTCCTTTGGCCGAGTTCGCTTACAATAATAGTTATCAGTCCAGCATTGAGAGGGCCCCATTCGAGGTGGAGAATGTAACGAGCCGACCGGTCTTTTCGCATATTCGGACCCCGTTTGCCTAAATAAGACTTTCTATAGCGACTTATCGTGATTAGGGACTTGCGGGGACGGGCGGTTTGGGATTTGGGGGTGTATAAGATGGTATAGGAACATTAGTTCCTTAAGGTTGGCTTTTAAGGCCAAGTTTGACTTCGGTCAACATTTTGAGTAAATGACCTCGGAATCGGGTTTCAACGATTCCAGTAGCTTCGTATGATGATTTCGGACATGTGCGTATGTCCGGAATGGGTTTTGGATGACCCGGGAGCATTCGATACCAAATAGCGAAATAGAGTTTCCTTAAGTTCATAATTTGGTTTGGGACGTGTTTTTGTGTTATCAAGATCCGAATGGAATTCCGAGACCGGGAATAGTTCTATTATGTCATTTATGACTTGCTTGCAAAACATGGTGTCATTCCGAGTAGTATAGGCCGGTTCGGCGCAATGAAATCAAATTCAAGAACTTAGAAATTCTTAAGTTTGATTCTAAGGGTTTTGAGGGGTGATTTTGAGTTTTAGCGTTGTTTTGGGTGTTTCGAAGGCTCGAGCGAGTCCGTAATATGATTTAGGACTTCTTGGTATAATTGCACGGGGGCTCGGGTGGGCCCTGGTGCCTCTCGGACACCAAACCCAACAGCTTCAGCTGCTGGTGCACCACATCTGGTGTGACTGCAGGTGCGGTGTCCCAGGTCGCGGGTGCGAGACCGCCCCTGCGGTCAAGGCTCCGTAGGTGCGACCCCCAGGGGAGCTGGTCCAAACCACAGGTGCGGACCTCCTTCCGTAGGCGCGGACCCATTGGTGTGGGACTTCCTCCGCAGGTGCGGCCCCAGGCCTCCTAGGCCACTTCCGCAGGTGCGACCTTTGGCTCGCGGATGCGAGACCGCAGGTTCGGTCCTCGAGCCGCATGTGCAATATCACTGAAGGTAGTGATCTCATTTAATACGGGTTTTGGCCATTTTTCACCATTTCTTCTCCTCCACTGGCGATTGTGAGGGTTGTCAAGAGGGTATTCGGCCTAGCTACTAAGAGGTAAGTAATTCCCATTTAAATGTTAGATTAATGCACCAAAACTTAGGTAGATTAACATCTAATTAGTGGAAATCAAAGGGGTTAGAGTGAAAACCTAGGGTTGATGAACTTTAGGGAATTTCACCACTTTTCTACCATGAAATCATACAAAATCTATATATTAATGATCCCTAGGCTATGGGTGAGTGTTATCTTCAAAAATTTCCGGAATCTGACAACGTGGGCCCGGTGGTGTATTTTGGGATTTCTTCAAGAATAGTGAATTTACTAAATAAGTAGGAGAATTTCCATACTTTGAGCATGCATTGACATATTTATATATCATTTGACTAGTTTCGAGTCCTCGGGTGTAAAGTTTGGAGTTTCGGGCGCGTTCTTGACTCGGGAAGTAGGTTCTACGCGAGGAGAGCCTCCTTTCCAACCTTGTAAGAGGGAATTGTCCCCATAGGTAAATGTAAATGATTGAATTATCCTTAATTGCGGGTCTACGCACGCGCAAAGTGACGAGAGTCTGTGCGTATCTACTACTATGTTATGTCGAGTAGAATTTAGGATTTCACAAGCATGCCTTTATGTGCCTTACATGTACCTTTACATGTATTTCTAGTTGCTTATTATCTTTGAAATTGATATGAGGATATTAGTAAGTTATGTGTAAGTTTAAGTTCTTAAATCTCTGATTTCAAGTATAAACCATGATAAATTCATGTATTTCCTGATAATTCTGTGTATGTCTACGAGCACCCGTGTCGCATGTATTGTTCGTGAGCAGGGTAGCCTTATATTTATGTCAACCGCGTCGCTTGATCGATTCGCGAGTGGGGTAATGGATGCATCTATGCTTCGTGCTACTCGACCCTCGGCAGTGCACATTTATTTTTGCGTCGCTTCGCCCATACGGCTCGACATTTTATATGTTATGTATTTGACTGAGAGTCTTATTGTTATTATCAAATAAACTGGTCTTTGAGGAAGGGGAATTGGGACTTCTATTGATACTATTATTCGACACTTGCGGGTAGATTGTAGTTCACATACTTGATTTTCCATGTCTACTTGATTGCCATGACTGTTAATCCTGTCTAGATTTATTCAATTATACTAGTGCTAATGACCCTAGTGAGTAATACGTCTACCTCTCGTCACTACTTCTTCGAGTTTAGACGGGACACTCAATGGGTACATATTTTTTTATATGTACTCATGCTACGCTTCTGTACTTAATTGTACAGGTCCTGAGGCTAGTGCATATGGTTATCATCCCGTGGCGCGTTCCTGAGAGTGTTACCTGAACTAGACTACACGGTGAACTGCTCTGCCTGGCGTTCCTCAGCAGCACTGTGGAGCTTCTATTATTTCCTTGGATATCTCTGTCTACCCCCTTCTAGACAGTTGTACAATTATTTTGTTTATTTTGTATATTCCACTAGTCGCTTGTGGACTTGTGACACTAGGTCTTGGCATACGTAGTTGGTTTTTCCTAGTAATTTGCTATACTGTATATGTTGGCAAACGATCTTTTGAGTTTCATTTAATCAAGTTGCATCACTTGACTATTTTCTTTATATGATTTCCTAACATAAAATTTGCCAAGTACTTAAATATCTAACTAAGTGAAGTAACTTCGGTAGTGAACTAGTTTTTGCTTGCCTGACTCCGCTATTGGGCGCCATCACGACCTGAGTAGAAATTTGGGTCGTGACAGCCTATGTTTTGAACGGGTTTTAGATGACCCGGGAGCGTTTTGACGCCTAATAGTGAAATAAGAATTTCCTTAAGTTCATATTGAGGTTTGGAACGTGTTTTTGTGTTATCGAGGCGCAAACGGAATTCCGAGACCGGGAATAGTTCTGTTATGTCATTTATGACTTTCTTGCAAAATAGTTCCGTTATGTCCCACATCTCAAACCAAGAATACGCCGCCCCTTTCAGACGATTGGAGGTCAATTCTACTCCCTCTATCTCAGTAGCACACATAACTCGGAGGGTCTTGTACATCTCGTCGATGAAATCCTGAGGATCAGTCTCGTGGTCAGTATCTGTGAACTCTGGAGAGGCTAGCTGAAGAAACCGATTAACCCTATAAAATGAGGAATCCCCTTGACCGCTAGATTATGTGGGGGCAACATTTGATCTCTGAGCCTGAGAGGCCACCAATTGTGTCAACATCTGAATAGCTCTCGTAAGGTCCCCATCAGAAATACCGGGACCGAAAGCTGGGGCTGGAAGAGGATCAGGAATATCAGCGGGAGGGATTGTAGCACCCTACGCTGAAGCAGGAATTGGAATGGTCTGGCATGTAGTGGAGGAGTCAGGTTGATTTATGGTCGGGGAATTATTCTCACCCGCACCATCAGATTGGGAATTTATGGCCACTCCTGGGGTGGCATTGGCCTCTAGGACGAATCGAGCTTTCTTCTTGGGTGCCATCTACTGAAAGTTGAAACTATGCACGAGCTAGAGAGAAACAACCTCACTTCTCACTATATCACACGATATAGAATAACAATGAAGGGTATTTTTCCTAAATGTCCAAGCATCCCCCTAATTATATATGTGGTCGACAACACACCGATAAGAAGGGCTCTACTAGACACGGCTGCGAGACATCCTAGGACACTTTTAAAACCTTAGGCTCTGATACCACGTTTGTCACGCCCCAAAACCGAGGGGCGCGACCGGCGCCTAACCGGGTGACTCGGTCAAGCAAGCATGTTTATCCTTTCCAACCCGACTCGTTTCTCCCCCGTGTTTATAGCATGCATTATTTTCATGAGGTAGCAAGAGATAACCCAAAAGCCTATATGTACATATATATATATATATATATATATATATATATTCATAACATTAAGTCCATTTTCCTCTTTCACCATTACCAACATTAGATCTTTCAAAATATACATACTAATTACAATATTCACGCTACTGAATCACAATTACGATTATATCCAACAACTACCCAAAACATATTCACAACCCACATGAGTGTCTACGGAGCCTCTAAGAGTTCGGAGAAATATACATAGACCTGCCGGCCACAAGGCCCCGGCCATACCTCAAAAGGGACAACATGTACAAAAGAGATCAATATGTATCAACACACGGTCCCGAAACGAAATGAGGCTCACTAGAACTGCTGAAAGGAGGAGGGGAAAGCACCAGTATCATCGATCACCACTACCTGTTGCAGAACCACCTACATTCATTTAAAAGATGTAGCGCCCCCGGCAAAAGGAACGTTATTACCATTAAATAGTACTAGTATGTATGAACAAACTTACTGTAGATAGGATAAAAATCAACGGGCAATGATACAAATAGAGATATCATATAACAATTCACCAAAGTAGGGGAAAACACAAATAAGAGTCACCATGTTTCTTTTACCGTTTTACCATCTTTTGGTTAATGATCTTTCAAGTTCAAGCGTTATTATTATTATTACTAAACCACCGTGTCATTGCCACACGGAGTCCGGTCTTGGCCCGACCGGATAAGCCATCCTAGGTGAGGCCCTCAACAACATCATAACTCATATCATCACCGTGGCATGTTCACACAGAGTCCGGTATCTCACCGGCTGGATCCGGTCTAGCACCGGCGGAATGAACATCATATCTCAATTTCATGTCTCCATGTGTACGACATGGAGTCCGATCCCGGCCCGATCGGATAGGCCATCTCACCCTAGGAAATTCCCCGTCATTTCTTTGATCTTTTAGTTCACTTTTATCATCCTCCATCTTTTGATTCACATGTCACATCATTTCACTCTTTTGATTCATATTCATTTCATTTCAATCCTTTGGTTCATATTCCATCTCAAATCTTTCACATTTACCACAACCATTACATAAGAAGATTTGCACACATAGTAAGAGAAAGAGCATAATGATCACAATTCATACACTCAAATAGCATAACGATATGGTAGTAACGTACAACGGCATAGAAGCAAGAATTTCCCAACTTGATACATAAGTCACATAAATTCCATAGAGAATCAAACAATAGAATCGTACCCGGAATGTGAACACCAATAGGTTTATCCTATGAAGATTAGAGTTATCCATACATACCTCATTTTTTGATTTTTCCTTAATTTCTACCACAGTCACCAGACCTTCTAGCACCTTCAATCTAGTTCACAATGTGGCATAATTGAACTTAGAATTAGGGATAAGGATCATGTCTTAAACTCACTTGAGAGCTTTATCAAACACTAGGTGTTCCTTTAGATTAACTGGCCTCTTTTTGGTGAAAGATTACTCTAACCCATTTCCCTTCACTAGATTATGACTAGTTGGTTACATGCATGCAAGATTTCTACCCCCATCTTCATGAACTCACCTAACCATGCTTCATTTTTAAAAAATCCAGAAATTAAGGTTGGTGGGGTAGAAGCTTACCTCTTGTGGTGAAGAAAATGGTGTCCTACTCGATCAATTCCAGGCCTGAGTAGTGGTGGTGAATCAAATTGATGAAGTTGGGACTCTCTCTCACTAGAACCCACTCGCTCCTCTCTCTATTTTATCAAAAAATAACTAAAATTATGAGGGATGGGTGTTATATTAGGCTGGGGGTCGGGTTTTAAAAATTAGAAAATAGGAGCCCTGATACAGGTTTGCGATCCGGAATGCGATCGCATTTCAATTATGCGGTCCGCAAACCTACCGAATTATTGGCCATCAGCTGGGCCAAAAAGAAAAGGAATATGTACAGATATGTGGCAACTATGCGGTCCGCATACCTGTTATGCGATCGCATAGTGCGCCGCATGACTCCCTCAGCAAAAACTCAGGTGCAATTACGCGACAACTATGCGGCCCGCATACATGATATGCGATCGCATTTTGGGCCGCATAGTTGTCCTCAAAATGGACAGCGATCTGTCCAACTATGCGATCGCATAGTGGACCGCAGATTCACAACTGGAAAAGTTCTATCCTCTAAGTCCTGGGGTACTTTTCACTCAAAAAAGGTCTGATTTAAGAATTCCTATAGTTATATCAACATGGGGATCATCCCGGGCATTGTTTCTAGTTAAGAATTCTACGGGTCTTTACAGGGTGTATTTTGGGATTTTGTAATTTAGGATGAAATAATCACTTAAATAGAGGAATTTCATACTTTTGAGTATAGATTGATTTATTTATGCAATATTTGGATAGTTTCGAGATGCTTCTGGAGTTCGCTCATATCGAATTGTCAAAAAGCTCATTAACATGTCCGAGGGATGATGAAGGCGATGGCACAATTGAGTCCATGGGCGACAAATTTGGAGTTTCGGGCGCATTCTTGACCCGAGAAGTGGACTTGACACGAGGTAAGTCTCCTTTCTAACCTTGTAAGAGGGAATTGTCCCCCTAGGTTAAATAAACGATTTTGTGTGATTAATTGCGGGGACTACGTATGTATGATGTGACGAGAGTCCGTGCGTAGTGACTATTCTTGTTATGTCCGGGTAGATAGGTTCACACCATGCCTTGTGAATTTCATAAATTACTATATGCCTTGTAATTCCCTTGTATGAAAGATTGTTTTATCAAGTTCTCTTGATAGGTGTTTTCAGACGAATCATTATTATTTTGGAAAAAGGATTTAAGTAAAAAAGTTATGTTTATGTGTGACCACTTTGCAATATATATATTCCGCGAGCGGAGTGAATCTTTCCACTACTCTCATGGGAGCGGGCCGTACGCCACGATAAGTTAATATATGCATCTATGGTTCGCGACGTTCGACCCTCCGACAGTGCACATTTAATATTATGTTGTCCCAAACCATATCTTCTGATATATTGTGCGCATGCTTCTTGTTTGATATTATTCATGACTTAAACTGTTAAATGACTTGAAATAATAGATTTTCAATTTGTATGTTAGAGTTTCGACTCGAAGTAGGTTTAGTAACATGCTAGATATTCACTGTTCTATTATTCATGTGTACTTGTTACTCTCTTTAATTTATACACATAATTATACTGTTTGGACCCTAGTAAGTGTCAAGTCGACCTCTCGTCACTACTTTTTTGAGATTAGACTGTATACTTACTAGGTACATATTATTTTATGTACTCATGCTACACTATGTACTTAATTATACCGGTTCTAAGGCAGGTGCATCTGGGTATCAGTCCGGAGCTCATTCCTGATTTTTACCTTGTCGAGGCTTCTCGGTGAGCTACTTTCCCTGACGACTTCCAGCAGCACCTTGGAGTTTTTCTTTCTTTTGTTATATCTGTCTATATTTCCTCAGAAAGTAGGACGGACTTGTATTCTTTTGGATTCTCACCCTACTAGATGCTTGTAGACTTGTGACACTAGTTCCTGGCACACACGTAGTAGAAATTATATTTTGGGCTGTAAATATTAAATCATGACTCTTATGGTTGTTTCTGTTTGAGATTTGCCTAAGTTACTCGTCTTCAATTAATGTCTTAAATTTAAATCAAGTAAGTGATGGAAAAGTTTTGCTAAATTAAATGAAACCCATTAGTAAATTGGTATTTGCTTGCCTAACTACGGTGTTGGGCGCCATCGTGGCCTGAGTTAGGATTTGGGTCGTGAGATGGAGTAAACTAATATGACTGGTATCACATAAATAACAAAAGTATCGAAAAGAAAAATTGAAGAAACCAATATATCACACAGAATCGTCTACAGTTTGAACACTCATGCGAAAATTAGTCAAGATGATGAAGAACAATTATTTAAACACTGAGATGTTTGGAAAAATCTTCGAAGAACATTTTGAGATGAACCCTAGTTTAGAAAGAGTGATAAAAATCGAAAATAATTAATTGGAACAAGAGATTTTGTAGGGAAAACACTCAATAATACTCGAATCATCTCAGATCTAAAAAGATCTTAGGAGAATCGACAGTAATGAACTGTGGTTCTCAGAAAATAGTAGAGTTGAGGAGAATCGGTCAAAAGACCCGATGATTCATAAATAAAACAAGGAGAAATCCTTACTTACAAACGAAAATGGCCTAAGACCGTCGGTAAACAAGTTTAAAACCAGAAGTAGTTGGATTTCCTTGAGATCTTCTCAAGGACTCATGAAATCAAAGAGCCATGGAGTGTAAGAGACCAGGGGTGGTGGGAGAAGGCACAGAAATACCATAGGAGAGAGGTTCTCGCCGGTGACGGCTATTAGGGTTAGAGTTAGGTTGAGAGAGAGTTAAGAGATGAGGGGAGACGATGACGGCGGGGTTGGAGAGAATGAGCGGTTAGGGTAAGTTAGGGGGTTAATTAAGGTATGGGTCAATGTGGACCGTTGATCAAAATGATAAACGGCCACGATTGAAGTGAGGTTATTGGGTCGGCTAGGCTGATTGGGCCTAAGGGGTTTGGGCTGGCCTTTTGGGTTAATATTAAAGGGGTTTTGGGCCGGGAAAAAAAAGGTTATGTCTCAATTAAAAAGGGTTATTTGTTAAATGCCCAAACAATTGATAAAATGAATCTATAAAATAATTAACAGATTATAAAAAAATAATTTTCATGCATAAAAATGCTTTTAAAATAATTACTTGATATTTTTTAAACATGCAACAAGCTATTTTCTGGTAAAAAATATCGTAATAATGCATGCATGGGCTATAACTGCAAAGTTATTGCAATTGTAACCAAAAATGTGAATATGGCTACTTATGCAAGTAATTTGAGCTTAATATGACTATAAATAGCAAAGTTAAACCATGAAATGTTATAAAGTCATTTGTGATGCAATTTGTAATTGTTTATGTAAATAAAATACTGGATAAATTAATTATAAAATCCCTTAAAATTTATAAATTATGGAAAAATATCAATCGATGCAAATGCATAGTTTTGGAGGTATATATGCAATTGACAAAATATTATAAGGAAAAATTGGGTATCAACAAAGAGCATACACGAAATTAGCCAAACGAGTAAAGGATAATAAGATTAAATCCTTCAGAGTTTGAAAATCGTTTGAAGAGAACTTTAGGACGAACCCTAATTTCAGAGAAGCACTGAAATCGGAATAGTAATAACAAAATTATAAGATCTTTGAGGGAAAATATCAAATAGCACTTAAAACTTTTCAGATCTACAAGGATCTGGACATACCCAAGTAGTTATAAGACTACGGTTTTTGAAAACAACAGAGATGAAAGAAACTCGGTCCAAAGCCATAAATTTGAACTAAAAATAGGAAGAAAATATTACTCAAAGTGATAATGGCCATAGGCAGGCCTGTAAAGAAGTTTCGGAGAAAAACCAAGTCAAATCTCTTTGAGATTCTCTTACCAATCCATGGAGTCGAACAACCAGAAGAGGTAACAGGCCGGCAAGGGCCGGAAAATACACAGAAACCCCATAGACGGGGAGTTTTTCTGGTGACGGCGATTAGGTTTTAGGCAGTGATTGAGAGAGAAGGGAGAGGTTAAGGAGAGTGATGATGGCGGAAGAAAAAGGGGATAGGGGGTTAGGGTTAGTCTTAGAATTTAAAAAGGTAAGAAATAACGTGGACCGTTGATCTTGGAGATCAACAACCACGATTAGGCGAGGTCTTTAGGTCGGGTAGGTATGAAATTGGGCCTGGGCTGATTGGGCTAACTTTTAAGGAGTTTGGGCTGGTATAATTGGGTTGTAATGAAGTTAAAAAGGGCTATTTGTTAAATACCCAACTAAATTAGTAAAATAATTTCCAGGCTATAAAAAATGATTTTCATGCATAGAAATATTTTAAAATAATTACTCAATATTTTAAAAATATAAAAAGGTATTTTCTGGTGGAATAATGTAATAATGCATACATGGGCTATTATTTCAAAATTATTGCAATTATAACCCATAAAAATGTAAATATGTATCTTTATGAAATAATTAAAGCTTAGTTTAAATATAAATAGTAAAATTAGGTCATTAAATTGTTATTAAATCATTTGTGATGCAATCAGTAATTATTTATATAATAAAAATACTGGGATAAATTAATTAAAAATCCTTTAAAATTCAAAAATTATGGAAAAATATTAATTAATGCTCATGTATTGTTTTGGAGATATATAAGCATTTTAAAAATAATATAGGGAAAAATTGGGTATCAACAGCTGCCCCTCTTTACCCGGGAAGAATGAAAGAGTTGTCGCGTAAAGTCATTATGGTCAATTTTGACCGAGTAGGATGGTTTGAGAGACATAGGCCACACTCTAGTTTCTGAGATGCCTACATATCGCTAAATTTACAGGAATCAGACAGTGTGTATTTCGGGATTCATCAACGGCGTATACCAATGAAGTTATCACAAGGACGGACACAAGATTTTGGAATAGGTGAAATGTTCGTGGCAAGCAGACAAGTTTGAGGTAGGGTGAAGGAACTGGAGTGGAATTGCTCCTGTGGGGGTAATGGTCGCTCGTCGGGTTACCTTCAAGTAAAGATGTACTACAAGCATATATCTGCGCATAAATTTAAAGGTGATGCAAATTCCCTTCACACCATGAGAATTGTCTTTGGACAGTTGAGGATGGCGTCCTTAGACCATGATGTCCTGGGCCATGAATTGTGCGGTAAGGGATTCACAGGACATGAGATGATGTTCTCGGGCTATGAAATTGGTGCCTACAAACAATGGTGCCTTTGAATAATGATATGCAAGTTTGAGAGATCCTTATGCCATGGCATGGTGTCTTCCGGCTATGAGGACGATGCCTTCAGACTATGACGCCTTCGGACAAGTTGGCGATATTTCAGCCCATGAAGTGAAAAAAATAGGATTCTAGGAGCAACAAGGCAGGGCTTAGTCTTGTATGAAGTTGAGGGCAGAGCTTAGACCGAAAGGAGAGAAAATAGATAGTTCAAGGGAGACAGTGCTTAGTCTCGTGCAAGTTTCTGGACACGACTTAGTCCCATGCAAAGATTGAGATAGGGCTTAGTCTCATGCAAATAAAAGGCAATGCTTAGCCTTGTGCAGATACGGAGGCAAAGCTTAGCCTCATGCAAAGAAAAGGCAATGCTTAGCCTTGTGCAGATACGGAGGCAGGGCTAATCCTCATGCAAAATCTAGGACAGAGCTTAGTCACATGCAAAGGTTGAGACAAGTCTTAGTCTCATGCAAAAATTCGGGACATAGCTTAGTCCCATGCAAATTGAAGGCTGAGCTCGACGTTATACAGATTGAGAGGCAGGGATTAGCCTCATGCAAGATTGAGATAGAGCTTAGTCTCGTGCAGAAATTTGGGACAGGGCTTATTCCCATGCAAATTAAAGGCAAATCTTAGACTTATGCAGATAGAGAGGCATGGCTTAGCCTCATGCAAGGTTGAGACAGAGCTTAGTCTCATGCAGAAATTCAGGACATGGCTTAGTCCCATGAAAATTGAAGGCAGAGCTTGGCCTTATGCAGATAGAGAGGCAGGGCTTAGCCTCATGCAAGATTGAGACAGAGCTTATTCTCATGCAGAAATTTGGGACAAGGCTTAGTCCTATGCAAATTGAACAAACAATAGATGATAACAAAGTGTTCCTTAAATGCAATTGAGTTTGGTATCTTTGTTGTTATGAAAACTGTGATTCCAGAGTGTGCATATTCCTTGTTCCTGCATTCAAAGAAACATCGTGAGTTCTGTAGGGGGAGGTTGGTTCTTGCCTCCGTTGTCTTGCTTGACTTGATTCTCACGGTATGAAGATCTTGTTCAAATCATTAGGGTAGCATTTTCTAAATAGAGTTTATTTCAAAAGCAGGCATGCATAGTTTTCAAAGACGTAATAAAAATATATTTTTTAAAAATTGGTTACATGAACCAGTGACTATGACACGATCTGAGACATTGCAACTTCTCCTGCTATAGAATATTGAGGGTAATCCTTTAAATTCTGCCCCAGTTATGTGGACAAACATTTCTGACTGATGTATATGCTATGATCGGCTGAACTTGCTTTGGAATTTTGAGGCTCCTCCTCAAAATTCGTCCCCAATTTCTGATTGTGGGTAGGATAGAAATTTTATTGAATTGTGACCGAACCCACATAGCTGCCTACATATCCCCTCTTGAAAGGGAATCAGGTCGAGCGTAGTTTAATTTACATCATGTGAGGAAAACATAAACAATTACACATAATATTTCTTGACTGCATCTGAATTGATTGGTTTTGGCCAAACATCTCCGTCCAACTCTGCGAGTATGAGGGCTCCTCCTTTCAGTACTCTGTGAACCATGTAAGGCCCTTGCCAATTGGGAGAGAATTTCCCTTTGGCTTAATCTTGGTGCGGAAAGATCTTCTTCACTACCAGTTTCCCTGATGCGAACTGTCTTGGCTCGACTCTTTTGTTGAAGGCTCTGGACATTCTGTTATGATAAAGTTGTCCATGACATACTGCGTTTATCCTCTTTCCGTCTATGAGGGCTAGCTACTCATAAGGGCTCCTTATCCATTCTACGTCGCTGAGCTCAGCTTCTTGTATGATTCTTAAGGAACAAATTTCTACTTCAGCAGGAATGACAGCTTCAGTACCATAAACCAGCAGATAGGGAGTTGCCCCGGTTGATGTGCGGACTGTGGTACAGTATCCCAGTAAAGCAAATGGTAGCTTCTCGTGCCATTGTTTGTGATTTTATACCATTTTTTTCAGTATCTTCTTGATGTTATTGTTGGCGGCTTCCACATCTCCATTCATTTAAGGTTTGTATGCTGCGGAATTCTTATGTTTTATTTTAAAAGTTTCGCACATGGATTTCATCGGATCTGTGTTAAGATTGGCGACATTGTTAGTGATGATGGATTATGGGACTCCAAATCGACAAACCATTCGGTCGCGAACAAAATCCGCAATGAACTTATTATTCACTGATTTGTAAGATGCTGCTCGACCCATTTGGTGAAGTAATCGATAGCCATCAAAATGAACCGCTGCCCATTTGAGGCGGTGGGATCGGTTGGACCAATGACATCCATTCCAAGGCGGCAAAGGGCCAAGGTGAGCTAGTTTAATTGAGATCGTTTGGCGGCACTTTTATTAAATCTGAATGTACTTGACATTGGTAGCACTTTTGAACATACCGGATGCAATCTGTCTCCATGATCATCCAGAAATTGCCGGCCCTAGGTATCTTCTTGGCCAAGATAAAAGCATTCATATGCGGGCCACAGGTTTCAACAAGTATCTCTTTAAGCAACCTAGAAGCTTCTTTTGTGTCGACACACCTTAGCAGTCTCAAATCAGGAGTTTTCTATATAGGGTTCCTCCGCTGTGGAAGAAATGATTGGACAATCTCTGGAGCGTGCATTTCTGAGTATGGTTTGCATGCTCTGGGTATTCTAAATTTGTAAAATACTCTTTGATGTCATGGAACAAAGGCTTCCCGTCTTTTTCTTCTTCAACATGAGCACAATATGCCGACTGACTATGGATCCTTACTAGGATAGGATCGATAATGTTTTTGTCTGGATGTTGTATCATCGATGAAAAAGTGGCCAATGCATCAACGAACTCATTCTAAATTCTGGGAAGATGCTGAAACTCTATCTTTGTGAACATTCTCTTCAATTCCTGCACATGGTGCAGATATGGCAATATCTTGGAATTCTTAGTAGCCCATTCTGCTTGTACCTAGTGCCAGAGCAAGTCCGAATCGCCGGTTACTAGCAGCTCATGAATATTCATGTCAACAACCATGTTGAGCCCTAATATGCAAGCTTCGTACTCCGCCATGTTGTTGGTGCAGGGAAATCTGAGTTTTGCAGATACCGGATAATGTTGGCCAATTTTTTATACCAAGACAACTCCAATGCCGACTTCTTTAAAGTTTTTCGCCACGTCACATTATCCGACCGTCGTAGGACTCAGCAATGGCATCTCCTACGAATAACACTTCTTCATCGGGAAAATATGTTTTCGGGGGTTCGTATTCTCCTCCTACAGGATTTTCAGCAAGATGATCCGCCAGTTCCTGTCCCTTGACTGCTTTCTGAGTTACACAAATAATGTCGAATTCGCTCAACAGTATTTTCCACTTCGCCAGCTTCCCAATGGGCATGGGTTTGTGAAAGATATAGTTTAAGGGATCCAACCTTGATATGATATATGTTATGTAAGCATAGAAGTAATGCCTCAGCTTTTGAGCTATACAGTACATAGCGCAATAGGTACATTCCAGCAGAGAATACCGTGCTTCATACAGAGTAAACTTCATACTCAGGTAATAGATAGCCTATTCTTTTCTTCATGTATCATCGTGCTTCCCTAGAACGGAGCCAAAAGCTCCATCTAGTACTGTGAGGTAGAGTAGCAATTGTCTACCTGGCTCTGGCGGGACTAGGACTGGTGCTGTTGATAGGTACTCCTTGATCTTGTCGAAAGCCTTTTGACAATCCTCAGTCCAACTAGTTGCAGTGTCCTTCTTTAACATCTTGAGAATCAGCTCACATATAATTGTAGACTGGGCTATGAAACAGTTGATGTAATTTAGCCGTCCCGGGAAACTCATTACATCCTTCTTACTCTTTGGAAGTGGTAGCTCTTAGATGGCTTTGAATTTTGACATATCCAATTCTATCCCTCGGCGGCTAACGATGAATCCAAATAGTTTTCCGGCACGAACCCCGAATGCACATTTTGCAGGGTTTAACTTCAGGTTGTACTTCCGTAATCTGTCAAAGAATTTCCTCAAGTCCTCTATATGGTCCCTGTCTTTCTTGGATTTAATGATGACATCGTCCACATATACCTCAATATCCTTATGTATCATGTCATGAAAGATAGTAGTCATGGCCCTCGTGTATGTTGCCCTAGCGTTGTTTAGGCCAAATGACATCATCTTATAACAGTACACCCCCATGGTGTAATGAAAGCCATTATCTCAGCATCCTCTTCGTCCATCCAAATCTGATGGTAACCGGCGAAACAATTTACAAAGGACTAGAGTTCATGTTTGGCACAATTGACGATTAAGATGTGTATGATTGGAAGCGGGAAATCATCCTTTGGGCTGGCTCTATTGAGATCCCGATAATCAACACAGACTCTGACCTTCCCATCCTTCTTCGGAACTGGCACGATGTTGGCTAGCCAAGTTGGGTATTCAACCACCCTGAGGACCTTGGCCTTGATTTGCTTGGTAACCTCCTCCTTGATTTTCAGACTCATATCAGGCTTGAATTTCCTGAGTTTCTGCTTTACTAGCGGACACATTGGGCTTGTGGGCAACTTGTGAGCCATAATGTATGTACTTAATCCGGTCATATCATCGTACAACCATGCAAAGATGTCCTCATACTCTTTCAAGAACTATGTGTAATCTTCTTTTTCTAACGACGACAAGTGAATGCTGATGCGGATGTCCTTGACAGTTTCAGAATCTCCCAAGTTAATAATCTCAGTTTCGTCCATGTTGGACTTAGGCTTGTTCTCAAAATCCTCTACTTCACTACGATTTCTTCAGGTATTACATCCTCTTCTTCTGAATTGCTATCCTTTTGTTGCATTGCCTCATTACATGTCACAGTTGTCGGTTCATCGATATAGGAAATAGTAATGCTTTATAGATAAAGATATGAAAGAAAAGTGGTAATAATAAACATCAATTCATTGAAAGTGTCAAACAAAATACGATTTTTGATATTTTAAACAACATTTTGGAACACTGGAAATATTATTTAAAACAGAATGCCAAAAGGGAAATCATTTTCTTAGAAAACAAAATAAACAGATGTTGTTCAGCCTTGCTACCCCGGGACTCGTCGGGCCCTGGATGGTCTGACAGTCCAATTCTTGAGGAGTGCTCCCCTCTTCACAGTTCGGATGGTAAGGCCTTCCTCCTTCTCCTCCTCAACAATCACGCAACAGTCCATATCGTCATCTTCCTGTGTGCCTCTGAATTCTATAGCAGCGACAAGATAGATATCTGAGCGGGAGTCTTGTTCAAATGATCGATGAATGAATACTCCATCGCTTATACTTTCCTCCAATAGTCATTCGGGCCTATTTCAATAATGGGCTATTTGTTGGAGGCCTGCTTACTGGATTCTCCCAAATGCTCTGGTGTATAGACTTTTCCTGTTCTGGTCATCCCTTGCACAGCGCCGGATTCCTCCGTATTGGCCTTTTCTTTTCTTCTAGATTCGCCCACATAATCCTAGGGTACAAACTTGGTGTTGAAAGGAAGTGTGGTTGACATTATCACTGTGAATGATGTGGCTACTTCCACCTCGAATGGAACAGGTGCAGGTGCGAGAGGTGCTACCTCAACTTCAAATGGGACTAATGCAGTTACCTCAACCTCTATTGGCGGATGTATCTGCACTATAATGGGATTGAGCTTGATTGCGGGTTTCTTAGGATTGTCACCCTCCTTGATAAGTCCAATTGATCCCTCTCCCATTCTCCATAGTTCTCTATCCCATTGATACCTTCACCCCTATGATCTGGGAGGGGGTTGTTGCGGGCGTTGGGTGTAGCTTTCTTGGCCTGGATGACCTTATTATCAATCAAGGTCTGGATTTTATCCTTTAGTATCCGACATTCATTGAGTGTGCCCTTTCACGCCAGAATGATATGCACAAGTCTTATTTTGGTTGACTCAGTGGGATGAATTCTCCATGGCCACGTCAAGGATAAGAGTGGTGTAACCAGCAACCTTCAACCTTTCATATAGCTGGTCAATGGGTTCAGCAATGGCAGTGTATTGTTTGGGTGGTCTGTGGTCAAAGTTAGGTCGGGGTCTTGGGTAGTTTGGATGAGTTGGAGGTGACTGAAAGTGAGATGTTGGGAATTATATGTGTGATAAGCAGTGGCTGGTTGGGAATATTTGGGAGGCGATGGTTGATATGTGGGTGGAGGCTTGGTCTTCAAGTGGAGAGGTCTGATATACAAGTGGAGTTTTGGGTCCTTGGGCGACCATTATTGTTCCCGCATCTTTCTTCTTTGATATACCCCCTGATTTCAATGCTTTATTTGTGGCCTGGAGCGCCTCAAAATTTGTCACCATACCGCTTTTAATTCCCTCCTCAATCCTTTCTCCGAGTTTGATAATATTAGAGAACTTATGATTTTCAGTGACCATCAACCTTTCATAGTATAGCGGATCCTGTGTTGTGACGAAGAACTTGTTCATCTATTCCTCGTCCAATACCGGCCTGACCTTGGCTTCTTCTGACCTCCAATGAGTAGCATATTCGCGGAAGGTCTTAGTAGTCTTCTTCTGTAAGTTCTGGATGTAAAAGACATCCGATGCATTCTCTGTGTTAAACCTGAATCTGTCCATGAAGTCAGACGCCATACTCACCCAGTTGGCCCACTTTTTAGGATCCTGGCTTATGTACCAGGACAAAGCATCCTACAAGACTCCTCATGAAAAGCTTCATTTGGATCTTTTCATCCTTTCCGACCCCTAGAAGCCTGTCGCAATAAGTCCTTAGATGAACCCTGGGATCACCTGTTCTATCAAATAATTCGAACTAGGGAGGTTTGCAACCCTCTGGCAGTTCTACATTTTGTTGTATGCATAGATCTTCGTAGTTCAGGACTTTTATCCCTGTGCCTCCTTCAACACCCTAAACCCGACTTGTCAACTTCTTGAGCTCTTCATCCAAGTTCCTAATGAGCAGGTCCTTCTCGGTGGATTCTGGTGTGTAAGATATGGGTTGAGTGGAGTGAGGTAGAGTCTCCACGTATATAGGGTTGTTTTGGTGACGGAGAGTTTGGGTATAATGGTGATCATTGGCGGAGTTCTGGGGCTCGGAAATGATTTGTGGGGTATTTTGTGGAGAATGGTAGGTGTTTTGCTGATATTGTGAAGGGATAGTTTGATTATGTGGTGGGGTGGTATAATGGAGAGGTGCGGGAGGATACTGTGGGCGCTTGTTAGGTGTGTTTTGAGGTGGTGCGGGGTTCTGGGTGTTTGAATAGTTGACGTCTGGAATATTGAGTGTGAGGGATAAGTTTGCTAAGCTCCGGACCTGCTCGAGCTCACCCTAGATTTCTAATATCCTCTGTTCAAGCCGTGAAACCACATCATTTGGGGCCTGAGTGCCCCGACCATCAGAAGCTTCTGCATGTTCAAGATGTGTATTGTTGTCTTTTCTGGTGCCGTTCATATCATCAATCTTTGTTTTTCCTTTGCCTTTTGGTGGACTAGCCCCTGGATCTTTTGTGATAAGATGATAATGCCAGTATGCATGAACCAACCTTTGGGGAATGGGAATAATAAAAAAGAAATAAAGAAAAACAAAAAGGTAGCAAGAGTTCTGAAAAGAGTATTTGCAGTATTTAAACACATATTGCGGAAATTTAAATTCGCGTTCTAATTTGAGAGCCTCGTTGTGCCCGAAGTCGGCCTAGTGACAAATTGATTTGGAGAACTTAAATGCCAATAAATGGCTTATTTCATTAATATTTAAATAGACAAATCCCAAAACGACACTAAGTTAAGATAAGTCAGTATTTGAACTTGGCCTTATTACATTTTGGAAAAGCAAATAAATCTAGTCTACTTGGTACCAGAAGGACCTTCCCTAGGCTTGATATTTCTAACTCAATCAACCAAGTTCCCCAGCTCGCGTAAGCCCAATAGCAGGTAGACTCTGGCTAGATGCCCTCCCTCGTTTCCTTCAGCATTTTGGCAGTCGTCGATCCTCTTTGTTTACCTTTCCAACCAGCTCCATCAAACCCTACTCCAGATATTCTAATCTTTCATTGGAGGTGATAGTCATCTCCCTCCATTTGTTGATCAGTCTCATATTCGTCTCGTGTATCTCCTGATGTTCAGCCTCAGAGTCATGAATCCTCTTGCGCAATTTGTTGTATTTGACTTGGGTCTCAACTTCTTTATCTATGACCCTATTTCCTCGATCAATTCCTGGTTCTACTATCCCAGCTAAGCTATCCTCTAACTATGCCGGGTAGAAGGGTGCGTACCCTGCATGATACCTTTCAGGCTCAACGGTGTTCTTCTCCACAATGATCTTGCAGTGCCACATATTCTGAGCTTGGCACCTATAAGGGATGTCGTCATCCTGAAAGTTTTCTTGGAAATGACTCATCTTTGCAACACGCGGTACGACTTGCTTCCTGCTTGTTTGTCTCATAACCCTGATGGAAACATAAGGGTATATCCCCCTTAACCTGATCAACACTAAGTGAGGACCGTCCCTGGACCTGATGGTGAACTCGTCAGTTGGGAACCACTCAAACATCTACTGGATCTGATCTTCGGTCAAATTGTTGAAGAATTCCATCCATTCCTTAGCCCTCTTCAGTTGAGAAAACTTGTCCAGAATATAAGTCATCCGCTTAGGGTGATGGAAGGCAATATGATCGTTCCATGCCCTTCGCGGAAACTCCTGACGATATTGACCCTTTTGGAGATGCTCCATTAACCACAATTGCAGCAGCAAATTGCAACCCTCGAAATGCTTGAATCCCTTCTGGCAGCGGCCCAAAGCCTGATAGATGTCAGCTATAATAATAGGGACTATGGTGTATGTTTGTCCCTCGATTACTTCCATTAGGGTCTTGGTGACCATAGCCAGCCTAGTGTGAATTCTTTCCCCTTTCATTGGGAACACTATTATGCCCAAAAAGAAAACAATAAACACAAATACCCTGCGGTGAATGTGTCCCAAGGAAGTGATGGAACAATCATCATGGAACATGCGATAGGACTTGCTATGACCGTATCTTTCATAAAAGTAGTCAAATGGTATATAAGACTTCTTCAAACACTCCAAGTCAGTGTTATTCTTCAGACCCATCATCTTTAGAAACCCCTTACCAGTGCAATTTTCCAACACTAATAGACCAGGGTTATCCCAAGGTAGCCCAGCAAATCCCCTTATTTCTTCTAGGAGTGGGGAAAGGCACGGAACCGTCGATTGCACCGTTGATCGACTGGTTTCATCGCAAATAATCCTTTCCGAATTTAAAGGATGATATATAGGAAGAGCGCAACCAATCATCAAGCGTTGTTATAGGATATATTACGCACGAGTAGAGTATGATGTTGAGCATGATTTATGCAACAGTAAATAGCATGTTGTCACATATTTTCACATTAGAAAAGCAATAAATGGGATATTTAATAATTGAAAGACGATTAAGAAGAGGAGACAATGAGACAAGTCAGTTTCGTAGTAAAGGAAATCATAAATGCTTAAAAATAAACAATTAAGTTCATATAAAGGGAAAGGGAAAGCATGAACATGCATTAATAGAGTAAAGCATGTTTAGACTAATTCACATAAACAAGTTTTTCATGGTAAGAGACTAAAGAAATCCCCAGCAGAGTCGCCATGATGTCGCGCCCCCTTTTTCTTCGCCGATTTCGGGTTTCGACATTCTTTGGGACAACTCACTTCCTTTTGGGAAAGGGTATGGAATTTTTAGAGTCGCCACCTTACGGATTAAATGTGCGTTAGGGCACCTAATACAAATAACTCATAAAATCGGTTTATGTTACCAGAGATTGGGTAAGGGCTCGAAATTACCTTGACGACAAGGTGTTAGGCACCTCTCGAGGTCCACAATGGTGGGTCCCGGCCAAACTCATTTTGTGAATTAGTCATTAAGGAAATAAAACAAATTAAACACGTAAGGATTATTACAAAAATGGGAATAAATGGGTCCTAAGTTTATTAGCCTATAGGATCACTTCTGTGCAATACTCGGTAAACTTTCCTCAAATAGATGTCTTACGCGTAGCATTAATGCACAAGTCATCATATCCTTTACTACCCAATTACCCTCCCCTTAATGGTTATATAAGCGATTTTAATTAAACGTGTACTCTATGTGTGCATTACCTGTCCCTTACCATTGGTCCTGGAGGTTCTTAGGACCTCTAATTAAGGTAGTTCTAGACTCACCTATGGTGCCTAAAAAGAATAAAATCTAAACGACAAGCAAAACAGATAGGATTGTCATATAACAGAGCAGTTAAAGGTTCACATTTACCTCCACAAATAGGCAGACTATTGCATGTCTCAAACAACAGTTTTAAAACACTTTAATAGTCCTACAGTAGGATATCTAAGTGAGCACAAAGCAGAATATGAAACGTTTTGTTAAAGCGAGACAGTGGGTACCAAATCAGTTTGCCTATAGATTTTATGGCTTCTTGAATCTGGGCAGTTTATAAACAGTCAAACAGAAATGCAGTTTTACAATTTCAGCATTTTAGTTGTCCTATAGGCTTGCCTAGGTGAGGATCTGCAGTATCCTATAAACATGATATCTAATCGTTAATCATAACCATAGTAAACCGATGTTTGATCTTAAACGGGTAGATTATAATTATTAGACCCTATAGGCATGCTGTGTAAGTGCTGAATAACCACAAACCTCACAGAACTAGTGTCACGACCCAAATTCCCAACCTTAGGGATCGTGATGTCGCCTAACACCACACTTGTTAGGAAAGCCAATGTTAGAATTCGATTAGCTATTTTTCTTTGATTAACCATTTAAACATAATTAACAATTATAAAATAAACTTAAGCTACTGACTTTCAATGAATAATTCCAAACATAAAATAATAAACACTTAAATAAACTGTGCCACGAACTAATTATATAAATAACTCGAAGACTACCTCAGGTTCTTGTGTCACAATTCACGAACTACTAAAGAACACTACAAATAATGGGCTGAAAGAAATAATATAACTATTTTGAAAAATATAAAAACAGTCTCTACGAACTAAGAGAAGACTCCCGGGATCTACGAACGCCGGCAGATATATCTCGTGTCTCCAAAAAAATAAATAGCTTCTCTAAATATCCCTACTGTTGGCCCGTACCTGGATTTGCACAAAACACTGTAGAGTCTAGTATCAATACAGCCGACCCCATGTACTGAGTAAGTGTCGAGCCTAACCTCGACGAAGTAGTGACGAGGCTACGGTGGGGCTTTAACAATATGAACTGATACCACAGTATAAAGAGAACAGAGCAAGAGACTCCAAGAAAGCAAACAATATCATAGATACGAAAGTTTTCCTACAAAAGGGCTGGCTATTGCAAAGCTGCACTAACAGTTAATTTGCTTATAGTCTCAAAAGTTTTCCTACCAAAGGGGCTGGCTTCAACAACCCATAAGGGACGGCTTGCCAAGCTACACAACTCAGAAAACTTTTGTACTACAATCAACCCAACTGTTATAACTCAGAAAACTTTTGTGCTCCAACAAGCTAACTTTCTTAGAGTATTCTTACTCTATTTTCATACATGGACCGACCTTTCCATCCATTCGAAAGAAAGAACAAGAGGGAAATTTAGAAAGAACTCATATGTAATATATCACAAATGATACAAGATAGTTTACAAGATGATTGAAGGATGGTCTTACAACTACTACAAGGCCTCCTTTATATAGGGCTAGGAGGTTATTACAAGACAAACTTACATTAAAATAAACCTATCTTACGTGGCAAACTTATCTACAAGTGGGTCCCTTTTTACATGTGAAGGACCTTAGGCAAAACAACTAAAAAGCTCCTGAAAACATATGAATGAGGTGAAATAAACGTGGTTTAGCATGTGAAAGGTTGTGGAAGCATGTGAAAGGATGTGAAAATGGTGTTCCGCATGTGACGAAGCATGTGGGGAGGCATGTGAAAGCATGTAAATGTGGGACCCGGTTGGTTTGGAAGGATGTGGAATTTTGTTTTGGCATGGTTAGATGATTTTTTAAGGTTTTTTGGTAGGTAATGTAGGATTATTGTGGGATTAAGAGGGATTTAGATAATTGTCTTCCATCGATCTTCTAGGTTTGTCTTCTAGGCATCTTTTCATAGATCTTGTGTAGTAACGCCTAGAACTTGATGAATATTTTTCGGCATGTTCCTTCTCCTTTGGATTGTGGGATGTGATTCGCAACCTTAATCTGGAGATGTCCTGAGTGATTTTTTCCCCGATGATTTCATACGGACTTTGATATTCTTTTGCTGCTTCTCGGACTTTTTCCTAGTGAGGATGAGTGCTGGTATAATTCCAACTTGCCCAATCTTTTGGCCATATTTCTTTCGGGATGCATCTGTTTTGCTGGAAGATAATTCTTTGTGCTTCACTGTATTCTTCTTCCATGGATAAGATAGACACGGGAAATTTCCACCAGAATGACGCCTCAGCTTGTGCTTGGACTTTTCCATTAATAATCTTCACTGGCCTATGAAACATGAATACCTTTGCATTGTAGGAATCGCTGAAACATTTTACCCAATATCTTCTAGGCTTGAACCATAATAAAAACACTTTAAGAGCTGGTTCAATGTTGTCAAAATCTTTGAAGACATTGCACTTGAATTCCATGAAGATGTAGTACTGATGACATAGGTACCAGAAACACCATAATAATTCTTGTGTAAAATCATTGGCTTGAGCTATGAATATATGGAAGAACGGATATTCTGGATTGACCCCATATTGCTTGAGAATTGATCCTCCATGTCGCCGGAAAACTTGAATCTCATAATAGGTTCTTCTTTCCATAAGAATTGACGGATCAAAGGGATCCATGAGGTTGAACAACTCCGGTGGATGATCTGTTGGATTCAATGAACTTGTTCCTGATACATTAGAGAACATGAAGATGTGATTGGTTAGGTTTTGCTTAGGCTTCAACTTTGCCAAGGAAAATCTCTTTGAAAATTCTTCCGGTCGAGACAGAAAATGTGCAAGAATATTATCCTTTCCTTTCAGGTGCCTGCCTTGAAACTTGTATGGAGAGAACCATTGAGCCCATCTGAGAATTTGAGGATTGGGGATAATTTTTGCATTTATCTAGATCATCTTTGGGAAGAACTTCATATCCATCTCTATAAGAAATTCTGTGTGAATCAAGAAAGAATTGAATTTCTTGATTCCATTTTTTACTGCAAAGATTTCTTTGAAGGTGGAGTGGTAATGTTGCTCCGCTTCTTTGAACTTCCCACTGGCATATCCGCATATTTTCCTCTGGCCATCTTTTTCTTCAAATAGAATGGAACTCCAATACTCATTATTGGCATCAGTCTGCAGTGTCTTCTTACCGTCTGAAGGGATGTACATGGACTTGACATTTTAAGAAATCTCCTTTATTTCCCTGACTGCTTCATCTTGCTTCTTTCCCCATGATGGAGCATTTTTCTTGAGCATGTTAGTGAGTGGAGAAATATATGTTGAGATATTTGGGATGAAATCTCTCACATAATTTACTATACCCAAGGACTGCTGGATCTGCTTTTTTGTAAGGTTGGTATCTGGAAACTTGAGTACTTCTTGACATATATGTGGTCCTGGACTATACGCGCCTTGGATAAAATGCATTCCAAGAAAATCAATCTCCTTTTTGGCAAGAACCATCTTTTTTGCTGAAAGCATGATCTTGTATTGTGTTATCAATGCCTCAAACTGACGAAGCAAATTGACATGATCCTCCAATGTATAGCTGAATAGCAGGATGTCATCAATGTAAACCAAAGAGGTATGGAGGATGGGCTGGAATATTTTTATCATGGCTTTTTGGAACAAGTAGGGTGAAGTTTTCAATCTGAAGGTCATGACCTTCCATTGGAAGTGATGATCGGGGATGCAAAAACTAGTTTTGGGTCTTTCTTCAGGGNAAAAAGTTCTTCACATTCTTTCTTTGCAAGCTGGATATGATCTAGATTCATGCCTGAATGAATTGCTTTTGTTGGATTGATGTTTTCATTCTTCTTGAAAGGGAGCTTAATAAAAAATTCTTCATTTTTTCATAACGGGCTTTTCCCTTTCTTCATGAAGTCTTTATGGGATTCAACACATGAATGCTCAATGAGATTTTGCTCAATCTCTTTGATTTGTTCATCAATGGTGATTTGGAATAGCCTTGGAATCTCAAAATAAGGTTTGAACTGCTTCTTGAAAGCTATCCCGTTAGCCTTGATCTGGAGTTGATCTCTGAGTTGTCTATAAATGTCGAACCCAACAATAAGATCTTTTTCTGGTACATCAGACCCTATTAGCTTGGTTCTGTACTTCAATCCTGGAAAGAACTCAATTGTAATCGGATGCTTTGTGATGACAGTGGTAGTTAGGATTCCATTTGATGCAGTGTTGAAATCCTTAAAGTGCAACATCCATTGATCTTCCGGGAGAACAGCAGGATTTCTGAGTGAGGAAGCAGCTCCAGTGTCGATGAAAGCAATAAGTCGAATTGGTCTATACCATTTGGATGAATAGACTTTGAGTTCTACTTGAGGAACGACTGTTAGAGCATTGATCTCCTCTGGGGCTTCGATCTCTGGTTCTGAAATTTGATAGTGATCATTGCCTTGATCTTCATAGATATCCAGAGAGAATAGATTTTTTTCACTAGGTTCATTATCCACAGAGAATATGGATTCAAGGTCCTCCTCTCTTTTGAGATGTATGCCATTATAATCTTCAATTTCTTGAAGGAGTTTGACAGATCTTCTTGATTGGGGACAATTGTTTGCAAAATGTCCAATCTTGTGGCAAATAAGGCATCTGTTTTTCTTGTGAAAAATTCTTGGCCTTCTACATCTGAAATATTTTGTGCGTTTCTTTGACCTTGATTTTCCATTTGAAATTCTCGGCCATCTGAAACTCCTGAATCCTTTCTGTCGTCTAGATGTTTTGCAGGAACATCCTGATCCAGTGATCAGATCAGATCTGCGACATGCTCTGTCAAGCGCTGGGTTGTGCTGGATAATTTATTTTAGGGCTGAGCGCTTCGTACAAATATCCTCCAAAGCTACGAATATAGCTTGCCTGACGTAGCCGACTTGTGGGACTGTTATTAATTGAAACTTCTCTTCAATGATGGTCATGGTTCGGCTTGCCAACAACTTTGGAAGGGAAGAGACAAATGCTTGTTTCAGGTTGATGTCTCCGCCAATTTCAAAGTATATCTTTTCCATATTTTAAAAATGCTTGTCACTGTCATTTCTGTCGAATGACACACACTTCATCTCAAAGAGTTGTCTTCGCATTTTCTCCAGTCTTTGGCCAGTATCTCCGCAGAAAACTTCATGTAGAATCTTGATGTTGAATGCGAAATCCTGGGATGTAAGAAAAGTATTTTTCTCTTGAATCCCAAGTGAATTCCACCAATCTCTGAGGATTCCTGAGAACCGTGAAGTTAGTTCTCACATGATGATATACTTTTCTCGTTCCACCAAATATTTTGTCACCATCCAAGTATAGAAGTCTTCGATCCTTTGAGGACATTTTGAAACTTTGACGTCGTGTAAGGTGAAAGTGTGGAATCCAGTTCCAACTGGTTTTGACGCCATGGGTTCCTGTCTTCTTTCTATGATTGGTTCACCCGTCATGCCTTCTTGATCCTCCTCTATTTCAGATATTTTTGGGTCTCTTGGCTGGCTCACAAATATTGAGGGATCGTCTTCTTCGGAAGAGTTTTCTGTGGAATCATTGCTTGATTGAAAGTTGTCTTCCAATGTATCATCGCCAGAGGAATTTAGAGATTTTGACTATGTAGTATCTCCTTCTGACATGTTTCTTGGCTGGGAAACATAGAAGTCTGAAATCTTCTGATCAGAAATCATCAGACTTTCAGGGTTAGACCCTTTTGAACTTTCTCCTTGGTCTCGCCTTTACTTGGTTTGATTTTTGCTGCAAGAGCATCTTTCCTTTCCCAAATCATTTTTGCGATATCGAATTCAGGTTCTTCCTTTAAGGGTTGGGTGAAAGAGATAGGATTGTGTGAGGTAGTAGGAAAAGTAGAAAAGGTGTTGTCCATTTTTTGTGGGGAATATGCTTGTTTTGACATGGGGTAGAAGGTAGGTTTTGAAGGGAAAAGTGGGGTTTTTTGTGACTCAAAGCGGTCATTTCTCAAAACTTGGATTTGTTCCTTGAGTGAAATCGTCTCTTTTTGTTGTTGTTGGAAGAACTGGAAAAGTGAAGTTCCTGGCGGAAAAATCTCATATTGTAAATTTGCCAATCTTAGCTCCAAGGCTTTGATTAGTCCTGCATGCTGAGATGATGTCTGCTCCACCTTTTTCTCAATTGTTTCCACTTTGCTTATTAACTTGTTTTGTGCATGGGCAACGTTTTTGATGGAGTTGCCAATATTGTTGAGCACTTTATTTTGGCAGATGAAATTTTCTGATTGCCAGTTCATTGCTGCCTCGATGTAACTTGTTGGGGTTTTTCTCCAGAAGGTAATACTATATTTTTCTTGGGAATTTTTGGTGCATGAGTGATACCTTCTTTTTCAAAAAGTTGAATTGGAGGAAAATCTTGGGTATGGCTGGAACTTGAAGGGCTCATCATGAATATTTGTGGGCGTGTGGACTTTTGGGTTGATGGAGTTTGAGGTTCAGGTGGCTTTTTGGATTCTGGGGTGATTTCACTATCTTCCCAACTTGGAGTGAAGTTTTTTGGTAATTTTTGCCATTCTTGGGGTTTATAACTGACAATAAATTCATATTTACCTGGACGGCTTAATGAACCAATTGAAGGGTCTTTGTTTTCATATCTGGCTCGAAACTGCTTTTCAGTCATTTTTCCTTTTTTCTTGGATTTTTGCTTGGGCTCGTTGCGGACAAATTTTTCCTACTGACGCTGGTGGTGTTCATCATATTCTCCAATTGGATCTTCCAAACAATCTTGGCAATCACAATCGAGATACCATGGGCAGTGTCCCGTAAAAGGGCATTTGAACCACCAAACTCTTCTTCCTTCTTTGTTGAAATGTCGACACCAGTCATGTTCTTCCATGATACTTTGTATATTCCAGAAGAATTCTCTGTCATGGCCAGGCCATGTATCTCGTGTATCATTGGGTTGGATCATTTGGCAAGAAAAGATGGTTTTTATTGGGTTTTTTGAGATGGGAATGGTCAAAGCTTATGGAAACAGTTTTGTCATTTATTTTGGTAAAAGTTGGCTCACCAGATTGTAGAGGTTCTTTTGGTTTCCTTAACTTTTCATAATTTGTAATCCAGGTATCAGGATGATTTTTGACAAGCTCATCTCTGGAAATTTTCCTGGGTATTTGGGTGCACATGGTATTTCCTTTGGTAGCATCAATATTCAAGAGTAAAACATTTTCTCCTCCGGGAAGGCAAAGATCCATGGCAGGACTTTCGACTCGCCACGCTATTTGGTGATGAAGAATGGCTTGGATAGAATCTTTGGCTTGTGGGGCCCCTTGAATTTGGACTTGGATTTTTAGGGCTTCGGTTAAGTATGGGTCATAAAGAGACATATTAAAATTAGGAAAGATGGTTATGAAAACAGTCCCTGCATTCAAGGTACTTCTGCAGTACCCAAATTTGCATGTTGGTACTCCAAATATCTTATGTCTAGAAGAGAATGTCGAGCAACAACAGGTTGACCTTTTCTTCCATGATAAGTCAGAGCAATTCGGATATCACCAAAATGGATATGGGTAAAACCATGGTCTCTCCACTGTCTGGAAAAATCATCTTGAATTCGGAGGGTAATAAAATGTTCCTCTGAAATTAAATCATAGATTTCTGTCATTACCAACATGTGGTACAATACTTACAAAATATACATAACACACAGTTTTACTTTACGTGGTCTACAAGTCATACTGCACAAAATACATATGTACATAACCCACATTTCCTGTCTACGGAGCCTCTAAGAGTACGAAGGAGTTATATGATACTTGCCGGTAACAAGGCTCCGGCTATACCTTAAACAAATACCAAAATAAAAATCCGGAAGAGGAGGTGGCATGAACCACACTGGGCCTCGAGAGGAGAGGGGCTCACCAAAATAGCTGATAGGACGTAGAGGAGGCACTACTGTCGGTGGGATGGAGTACCTGCTATAGAACCACATACAATCATCACAAGAATGTAGCCCCCCCGGCAAAGGGACGTCAATACATTTGAATTGTACTGGTATGTATAAACAATCTTTACTCTAAGTAAACTCAATAATGCACAGGCAAGAGACAGACAGAGAGTCACACAATCACTGCACAAGATATAGAAAGATACACAATGGAAGTTCCACAATTTCACTTCATCGAAATCACAATCGCAATTCCACCCTTGTCCCTTCTCAATATTCGACCCTAATTTCTTCTGTTGCGGCGCGCAACCTGATCCCACCTGTCAATCACAATCATTTATTATGTTTCTGTTGCGGCGTGCAACCCGATCCCACCGGACAATCACAATCACACCCTTATCACTTCTCACATATCACGCTTATCCCTCCAGTTGCGGCGCGCAACCCGATCCCACCAAGCAATCATATCTCATATCAACGACTACAATTCACAGTTCAATCACAGAAAATTTCAGCAATAAGAATACAACTTCTTTACAACCCACAATACGTATAAAAAGAAAATCGTGCCACAACAAATCTTACCAAACAGTGAATCATATACGATATTGCCACAACCTCTTTATTCAATTACATCACCCCACAAATCTTTTTCATTACTTGTTACACAGCCTTTAGCATATACATTCATACTTTTGGATTCGTTATCCTACTAGCATAGTAGTGTAGTGATCAACTAAAGACAGACAAGTAATACACTTCACGCTTCAACACAATTCGGACAACCAGTTGCACATATTCATACCAATTTGCGTATCGTATGCTCGAACACCACAAAGCGATTTTACAAAGATTAAAGTTATCCATACATACCTGGAGTCGAGTTTCCCTTTTTAATTTCTATTGCAATTCACCGAACCGCCTAGCACCGTCAATCAAGTTCACAATGCGACATATTTACCTTAGAATTAGGAGTCTCGAATTCATTTGAGCATTTTATCAAACACTATGTGATCCCTTAGATTGACTAAACCCTTTTTAGTGAAATATTACTCTACTTGCTTCCCTTTACTAGGTTATGGAAGATTATTCACATGCATGCAAGGTCCCAACTTTTCATCCTCAAGAACCAACCTATGTGTGTTTTATTCTTAGTTAAATTCCTAGAATTTGAGAAAAATAGGGTGAATACTTACCTCTTATGATGAAGAAGATGACTACTAGTCGATAAACTTCCAATCCTGGGCAGAGATGGAGGACCAATTTGGGGAAGATGAGGACTTCTCTCTCTAGAACCCACTCTCACTTCTCTCTATTTTGTTTAAAAACCAGTTAAAATGAAAGGGGGCAGGGGTTAAATGAAACTGGGGTCAGGTATAAAATTTTAGAAAATTAAAAGACCGTGTCGAATATGCGGTCAAGAATGCAATCGCATTCCTGACATGCGGTCTGCATATTGGACCGCAGAATGGCCCCCAGGTGGGCCAAAATTTTAAAACATTATGCCCGTGTATGCGACCACTATGCGGTCCGCATACACGTTATGCGATCATATTGTGCGTCGCATAACACCCCTCCCCAAAACTCAAAGGCAATACTGCGACAGATATGCGGTCCGCAGAACAGAAATGCGGCCGCATATTGGACCGCATAGTTGTCCTTCAGTTGGGCAGTGATCTGCCCGTGTATGCGACCTCTATGCGGTCCGCATACACGTTATGCGATCGCATAGTGCGTCTCATAACACCCATATTTCTGGAAAAATTAAGTTCTTTCAAATCTCGGGGCACTTTTACACAATCAAGGTCCGTTGTTTAAGAATTTCCACAAATATAACAACTCGGGGACTCATCCGGGCATTATTTTAAGCCAGAAATTTTTACGGGTCTTTACATTCCCCCCCCCCCC
>ML284076.1:66942-95082 GCA_005239495.1 Nicotiana undulata
CCCTTAAGATCATTCGTCCTCGAATTAGGATTTTAAAGGAATCGTTTGGTTTGAAAACACAATATGCAAACTTCCAGATTTACACTATTCCAACACTTTCGGAAAATTTTCCCAGAGTTTCCTTTGTATTTAGACCTATCCACCTGTCAGAGAGCCCCCGAAACACATTTCCAAGAATCATTACACAGTTTCTGTTATTCCTACAACTGGTATATAATTCATTACCTCAACACTTGCACATATCCAATTACCTTGACAAACACATATAGTTCATCCTCTTTACATCACAAATTGGCATAAGATTCAATTAGTGGCACATAATTTGCGCATAACTTTGGGCCATTTCAGTTCGCCCCATACAGTTCAATCACCTCAATAAATCATAGACAATATTTTTAACCATTACCAATCTACACTACCATTAATCACTTACTTAGCACATTTGTTTGACGAAACTTTTATTTGCTTTAAAGGTGGCACACCACCCATTTAACAACAATGTATACAGTTTTAGCACGCATTGGAAAGTTACAACAATAAGGCAATTAGGAGAAGAAATAAAAATGGGGTGCCTTTGCACTAATCTGAGTACAACATCAAATTTCCTTGGAACCATAATTCGCACGATCACTACTACACTTGCTCAAACAGATGGGGGTATTTTTCTTTCATTTTATTCTCTGTTTCCCACGTGGCTTCCTCGACATGACTTCGCCACAACACTTTAACATAAGCAATCTCTTTGTTTCTCAATCTACGGACTTGCCTATCAAGAATAGCAATCGGGGCCTCTTCGTATGACAGCTCTTCATTAACCTCAATAGTCCCAACTGGAACGATGGCGGATGGATCTCTAACCAGTTTATTCAACATAGGCACATGGAACACTGGGTGCACTAATGACATTTCATGGGGCAATTCTAACCTATAAGCCACCCGTCCTATCCTTTGAGCGATCCGATATGGCCCGACGTACCTAGGGCTCAACTTCCCTTTCTTCCCAAACCGTATCACTCCCTTCATAGGAGACACCCTTAAGAACACCCAATCATCTACTTGGAATTCTAATTCTCTCCGGCGAACATCGGCGTAAGATTTCTGGCGACTCTGAGCAGTTTTCATCCTTTCCTGAATGACTCTAACTTTCTCCATAGCTTGGTGCACAATATCTGGTCCTAACAATTCTGCTTCACCAACCTCGAACCATCTGATCGGAGATCTACACCTCCTTCCCGTACAATGCCTCAAACAGGGCCATTCAGATACTGGCATGGAAGCTGTTATTATAAGCAAATTCGACAAGCGGCAAATAATCATCCCAATTACCCTTGAAGTCTAAAACACAAACCCATAGCATATCTTCGAGCGTCTGAATAGTCCGCTCTGCTTGATTGTCAATCTGTGGATGGAAAGTCGTGCTGAGATTTACCTGAGTACCCAAACCTTGCTGAAATTTTTGCCAAGAATTAGCTGTAAACTAGGCCCCTCGATCTGAGATAATAGTAATTGGAGTGCCATGAAGTCTAACTATCTCCTTGATGTACAATTGGGCATACCGTTCTGCTGTGTCGGTGGACTTGACTGGCAAAAAGTGAGCTGATTTCGTGAGTCGATCCACTATAACCCAAATCGAGTCGAACATGCGCTGAGTGCGAGGTAACCCTACCACGAAATCCATATTAATCATTTCCCACTTCCACATTGGTATTTCCACAAGCTGTGTTAACCCACCGTGCCTCTAATGCTCGGCCTTCACCTGTTGACAATTTGAACATTTGGATACATGGTCCGCCACATCCTTCTTCATACTGCTCCACCAATAAATTTCCTGGAGATCATGATACATTTTCGTAGAACCTGGGTGCACAGAATACCGGGAGCTATGAGCCTCCGCCATTACCTTCTCCCGAAGATTATCTACATCTGGAACACATAGCCTACCTTGACATCGCAACACTCCATCATTGCTGCCGAGTGAAAGTACCGAAATCTTGTCATTCAGAACTGCCTCCTTCAACTGTGCCAATGCTGGATCACTAAACTACTTTTCTTTTACTTCTGCTACTAGTGACGATTCTACCCCATTATGCGCCATAACCTCCCCTTCCCCTGAGGTCGAAAGACAAACCCCCAAACTGGCCAATTGATAAACCTCCCGAGCCAAGGGCCTCTGATTTGCTTCCTAATGAGCCAAACTACCCATAGACTTCCGACTGAGAGCGTCGGCCACCACATTCGCCTTTCCTTGATGGTACAAGATGTTCATATCATAATCCTTAAGCAATTCTAACCACCTCCGCTGCCTTAGATTCAGTTCCTTCTTCTTGAATAAATATTGAAGACTCTTGTGGTCTGAGAACACATCCACGTGGACTCCATAAAGATAATGCCGCCAAATTTTTAATGCAAACACCACAGCCGCGAGCTCCAAATCATGTGTTGGATAATTCTTCTCGTGATTCTTGAGTTGCCTTGAAGCATATGCTATGACCTTCCCATGTTGCATCAACACACACCTCAAACCAACCCTTGAAGCATCGCAATAAACCACAAATCCCTATATATCTTCTGGCAAGGTCAATACCGGTGTTGAAGTCAATCTCGACTTCAATTGCTGAAAGCCTTTCTCCCAAGCGTCGGACCACTGGAACTTCACTACTTTCTGCGTCAATTTAGTCAATGGGGAGGTGAGGGTAGAGAATCCCTCCACAAACCTCCGATAATACCCAGCTAGACCCAAGAAATTGCGAATCTCTGTCGGGATCGTTGGTCTAGGCCAATCTTTCACTGTCGCGATCTTCTGGGGATCAACCTGAATCCCATCTCTGGAAACAACATGACCCAAAAAGGTGACTGATTTTAGCCAAAACTCACATTTTGAAAATTTAGCATACAACTGGTGATGATGAAAAGTCTGTAGAACTACCCTGAGGTGATTAGCATGATCTTCCCGACTCCGCGAGCAGACAAGGATGTCATCAATAAAAACAATCACGAAGGAGTCTAGATATGGCTTGAAAACCCGATTCATAAGATCCATGAAAGCTGCTGGAGCATTGGTCAGCCCAAAGAACATTACAAACAATTCAAAATGACCATAACGAGTCCTGACGGCGGTCTTAGAAATATCCTGCTCTCTGATCTTCAACTGATGATACCCAGACCGTAAATCAATTTTGGAGAAGAACCTCGCACCTTGCAATTGATCAAACAAATCATTTATTCGAGGCAATGGATACTTGTTTTTTATAGTGACTTTGTTAAGCTGCCGATAATCAATACACATCTGAAGCGACCCATCCTTATTTCTAACAAAAAGAACCGGAGTACCCTACGGCGACACACTCGGCCGAATGAACCCCTTATCTAATAAATCCTTCAACTGCTCCTTTAACTCCCTTAACTCTGTTGGCGCCATTATGTATGGTGGAATAGATATTGGCTGCGTATCTGGTAGTACATCAATCCCAAAATCGATCTCTCTATCTGGCCGAATTCCTGGAAGCTCGTCCGGAAATACTTCAAGAAACTCATTCACAACTGGCACGGACTCGGGGGCCGACACTTCTGAAGCGGTGTCCGCGACCCGGACCAAATGATAGATACACCCCTTCTTAATCATCTTCGAAGCCTTAAGGCAGGAGATAAACCTACCTTTCGGCACCACACCATTCCCCTTCCACTCAATAACCAGCTCGTTAGGAAACTCGAGTCTCATGACTCTCGTTTGGCAGTCGAGCTTAGCAAAGCACGAATAAAACCAGTCCATTCCCATAATAATATCAAAATCTACCATCTCAAGCTCAATAAGATCGGCCGTGGTAACGCGACCACATACCATGACAATACAATTCTTATAGACTCGCGTTGCTGTAATAGAATCACCAACTGGAGTCGATACAGAGAACGGCTCATGAAGTTGTTCGGGTTATATCAAAAAACTTGAAGCAATAAACGGGGTAACATAGGACAAGGAGGACCCCAGATCAATAAGAGCATAGCAATTAAGTGCTTGAACATTCAGAATACCTGTGACAACATCTGGAGAAGCCTCCGCTTTCTGGCGACCACTCAAAGCATAGAATCGGCTGGGTCCACCTCTACCACGAGTCCCACCCCTAATTACACCACGTCCTGCTGGAGCTGGAGGACGCACTGAAGATGTGGCGGCTAAGGAACCGGATGACTGGGAAAACCCTACACATGCCCTGGCTGGGCCCACGGCAATCCCGCTAAAGATGACCCCTAACCCCACACATGTAGCATATTGGGCGATCCAAATAACAGGCCTCAGTATGGAACCCTCCGCACTGAGGGCACAGAGCCCTCCCCTGCTGTTGGAACCTTCCTCCGGGATGACCTGACTGATGGGGTCTCCTGCTGTCAGATCCTGATCTCCAATGACTATTCGGCTAATAACGGTGCATGGATGGCGGTGCACTAGCTGAAGACTGTGCATAAGGCTGGGATGGCCCTGATGGCCCCCTCCGTAGCCTGGACTAATTCCAATCTTCCCATAATTCATGTCCGAGTGCAAAGCCGCTGTATCAGCTTCATTCACAACCAAAGGACTGAGACCCTGAACAAATCGTCGAACTCGAGCATGTCGACACTAACTGGGGAGCATACTTGGAAAACCTTACGAACTCCATATGGTACTCCCAAACACTCATATTGCCCTGCTTGAGGACCTCAAACTCAGTAGCACATGCTGCCACAGTCTCGGCAGGCAAAAAGTGATCCATCAACGCATCCACGAACTCTCCCCATCTAGCCGGAGGACTTCCCTCCCCACGGGAACCCTCCCACATCTCGAACCAGGAATATGTTTCTCCCCTCAGCCTGTACGAAGCTAACTCAACCCCCTCTTTCCCTGTAGCCTTCATCACCCGAAGGGTCTTGTACATCTCATCAAGAAAATCCTGTGGATCGGCCTCTGGATCCATACCTGAGATTTTTGGAGGGGCTAACCGTAGAAACTGGTTGACTTTGGAGCTGGCGGAATCTCCCTGTCTGCTAGAGAACGCAGGGGTAGCATGAGATCTTTGGGCCTGAGCGGCCACCAACTGAGTTAACATATGAATAGCTCCTCTGAGGTCCCCCTCGGACATACCGGGACCGGAAGCTGGAACCGTAGAGGGATCACGAATATCACCGGGAGGGATTGCAGCACCCCCCGCCGCCGCAGGAAGAGGAATGCTTTGATCCGGAATAGAAGGGTCAGGCAGATAAAAGGCCGGGGAGTCACTCTCACCCGCACTACCAGGTACTTGATTCACAGCCACACTTGGGGTGGCATTGGCCTCAAGTCCGAGTCGAGCTCTCTTCTTTTGTGCCATTACAGAATTTTTTTTGAACAAAGCACAAATTAGACAAGGACATTTTCACTTTCCACCTCACCGCACGATATAGAATAACAATGAAAAGACTAATTTCCTAAATGTCTGTGTAGCCCCCTAATTATAGATGTGGTCGACAACACACCGATAAGAAGGGCTCTACTAGACATGGCTCCGAGATATCCTAGGACTCTCTTAAAAACTTAGGCTCTGATACCAAATTTGTCACGCCCAAAAACCAAGGGACACGACCGACGCTCGACTGGGTAGCCCCAGTCAAGCGGACCTGGATTATAATTAAGACGCATTCTTACAATCTGAAATTAAATCATACATTTTTGTCATTACCAACATGTGGTACAATATTTACAAAATATACATAACACAAAGTTTTACTTTACGTGGTCTACAAGTCATACTACCCAAAATACATATGTACATAACCCACATTTCCTGTTTACGGAGCCTCTAAGAGTACGAAGGAGTTATATGATACTTGCCGGTAACAAGGCTCCGGCTATACCTTACACAAATACCAAAATAAAAATCTGGAAGAAGAGGTGGCATGAACCACACTGGGCGCCGAGAGGAGAGGGGCTCACCAAAACAGCTGATAGGACGTAGAGGAGGCACTACTGTCGGTGGGCTGGAGTACCTGCTATAGAACCACCTACAATCATCACAAGAATGTAGCGCCCCCGGCAAAGGGACGTCAGTACATTTGAATTGTACTGGTATGTATGAACAAACTTTACTCTAAGTAAACTCAATAATGCACAGGCAAGAGACAGACAGAGAGTCACACAATCACTGCACAAGACATAGAAAGATACACAATGGAAGTTCCACAATTTTCACTTCATCATAATCACAATCTCAATTCCACCCTTGTCCCTTCTCACATTTCACCCTTATTTCTTCTGTTGCGGCGCGCAACCCGATCCCACCTGACAATCACAATCATTTGTTGTGTTTCTGTTGCGGCGTGCAACCCGATCCCACCTGACAACTGTTGCGGCGTGCAACCCGATCCCACCTGACAATCACAATCACACCCTTATCACTTCTCACATATCACCCTTATCTCCCCTGTTGCGGCGCGCAACCCGATCCCACCAAGCAATCACATCTCATATCAACGATGACAAATCACAGTTCAATCACAGAAAATTTCAGCAATAAGAATACAGCTTCTTTACATAGCCTTTAGCATATACATTCATACTCTTGGATTCATTATCCTTCTAGCACCGTTTTACATAGCATGGTAGTGTGGTGATCAACTAAAGACAGACAAGTAATACACTTCACGCTTCAACACAATTCGGACAACCAGTTGCACATGTTCATACAAATATGCGTGCCGTATGCTCGAACACCACAAAGCGATTTTACAAATATTAAAGTTAGCCATACATACCTGGAGTCGAGTTTCCCTTTTTAATTTCTATTGCAATTCACCGAACCGCCTAGCACCGCCAATCTAGTTCACCATGCGACATATTTACCTTAGAATTAGGAGTCTCGAATTCATTTGAGCATTTTATCAAACACTATGTGATCCTTTAGATTGACTAAACCCTTTTTAGTGAAGATTATTCACATGCATGCAAGGTACCAACTTTTCATCGTCAAGAACCAACCTATGTGTGTTTTATTCTTAGTTAAATTCCTAGAATTTAAGAAACATAGGGTGAAGACTTACCTCTTATGATGAAGAAGATGACTACTACTCGATAAACTTCCAAGCCTGGGCAGAGATGGAGGACCAATTTGGGGAAGATGAGGACTTCTCTCTCTAGAACCCACTCTCACTTCTCTTTATTTTATTTAGAAAACATTTAAAATGAAAGAGGGAAGGGGTTAAATGAAACTGGGGTCGGCTATAAAAATTTAGAAAATTAAAAGACCGTGTCGAATATGCGGTCAGGAATGCGATCGCATTCCTGACATGCGGTCCCCATATTGGACCGCAGAATGGCCCGCATGTGGGCCAAAATTTGAAAACATTATGCCCGTGTATGCGACCACTATTCGGTTTGCATACACGTTATGCGATCGGATTGTGCGTCGGATAACACCCCTCCCCAAAACTCAAAGGCAATACTGCGACAGATATGCGGTCTGCAGAACCGAAAAGCGGCCACAGAGTGGACCGCATAGTTGTCCTTCAGTTGGGAAGTGACTTGCCCGTGTATGCGACGTCTATGCGATCCACATACACGTTATGCGATCGCATAGTGCGTCGCATAACACCCAAATTTCTGGAAAAAATTAAGTTCTTTCAAATCCCGGGGTACTTTTCCACAATCAAGGTTCGTTTTTAAGAATTTCCACAGATATAGCAACTCGGGGACTCGTCCGGGCATTATTTTAAGCAAGAAATTTTTACGGGTCTTTACATTTCATCTCACATATCGCTACATATATTCCTCCACTCACAGACATGCTCAAGAAAAATGCTCCACCATGGAGAAAGAAGCAAGATGAAGCAGTCAGGGAAATAAAGGAGATTTCTAAAAATGTCAAGTCCCTGTACATCCCTTCAGACGGTAAGAAGATAATGCAGATTGATGCCAGCAATGAGTATTGGAGTGCCGTTCTATTTGAAGAAAAAGATGGCCAGAGGAAAATATGCGGATATGCCAGTGGGAAGTTCAAAGAAGCGGAGCAACATTACCACTCCCCCTTCAAAGAAATCCTTGAAGTAAAAAATGGAATCAAGAAATTCAATTTTTTCTTGATTCACGCAGAATTTATGATAGAGATGGATATGTAGGCCTTCCCAAAGATGATCCAGATAAATGCAAAAATTATCCCCAATCCTCAAATTCTCAGATGGGCTCAATGGTTCTCTCCATACAAGTTTCAAGTCAGGCACCTGAAAGGAAAGAATAATATTCTTGCAGATTTTCTTGTCTCGACCGGAAGAATTTTCAAATAGATTTCCTCGGCAAAGATGAAGCCTAAGCAAAACCTAACCAATCACATCTTCATGTTCTCAAATGTATCAGGAACAAGTTCATTGAAGCCAACAGATCATCCACCGGAGTTGTTCAACCTCATGGATCCCTTGTATCCATCAATTCTTATGGAAAGAAGAACTTATTATGAGCTTCAAGTTTTCCGGTGACATGGAGGATCAATTCTCAAGCCATATGGGGTCAATCCAGAATATACGTTCTGCCATATATTCATAGCTCAAGCCAAGGATTTTCCACAAGAATTATTATGGTTTTTCTGGTACCTATGTCATCAGTACTACATCTTCATGGAATTCAATTTCAATCTCTTCAAAGATTTTGACAACATTGAACCAGCTCTTAAAGTGTTTTTATTATGGTTCAAGCCTAGAAGATATTGGGTAAAATATTTCAACTATTCCTACAATGCAAAGGTATTCATGTTTCATAGTCCAGTGAAGATTATTAATGGAAAAGTCCAAGAACAAGTAGAGGCGTCATTCTGGGGAAAATTTCCCGTGTTTATCTTATCCATGGGAGAAGAATACAGTGAAGCACAAAGAATTATCTTCACTGGGAAAAAGTCCGAGAAGCAGCAAAAGAATATCAAACTCCGTATGAAATCATCCGGGAAAAAATCACTCAGGACATCTCCAGATTAAGGTTGCTAATCACATCCCACAATCCAAAGGAGAAGGAACATGCCGAAAAAGATCCGTCAAGTTCTAGGCGTTACTACACAAGATCTCTGAAAAGTTTCCTAGAAGACAAACCTAGAAAATCGATGGAAGACAATTATCTAAATCCCTCTTAATCCCACCATAATCCTACATTACCTACCAAAAAACATGAAAATATCATCTACCCATGCCAAAACAAAATTCCACATCCTTCCAAACCATCCGGGTCCCACTTTCACATGCCTCCACATGCTTCGTCACATGCAACACACCATTTTCACATGCTTTCACATGCTTCCACAATCTTTCACATACTAAACCACGTTTATTTCACCTCAGTCAGATGTTTTCAGGAGCTTTTTAGTTGTTTTGCCTAAGGTCCTTCACATGTTAAAATGGACGCACTTGTAGATACGTCTGCCTTGTAAGATAGGTTTATTTTAAAGTAAGTTTGTCTTGTAATAACCTCCTAGCCCTATATAAAGGAGGCCTTGTAGTAGTTGTAAGACCATCTTGTAATCATATTGTAAACTATCTTGTATCATTTGTGATATATTACATATGAGTTCTTTCTAAATTTCCATCTTGTTCTTTCTTTCGAATGGATGGAAAGGCCGGTCCATGTATGAAAATAGAGTAAGAATACTCTAATAAAGTTAGCTTGTTGTAGCACAAAAGTTTTCTGAGTTATAACAGTTGGGTTGATTGTAGTACAAAAGTTTTTCTGAGTTGTGTAGCTTGGAAAGCCGTCCCTTAGGGGTTGTTGAAGCCAGCCCCTTTGGTAGGAAAACTTTTGAGACTATAAGCAAATTAATTGTTAGTGCAGCTTGGCAATAGCCAACCCTTTTGTAGGAAAACTTTTGTATCTATGATATAGTTTTTCCTTTTTTCTTGGAGTCTCTTGCTCTGTTCTCTTTATACTGATGAACAAGTAATGCAATAACAATAAAATAACTCAACTGCCTTTTCCAGGCCTCAGCTATAACCAACTCTCAAGTAAATTTCCAAGTTTCCAAACCTTACTTTGAAATAATCACATGTATTAGATATAAGAAAAATTGTAGAGCAAATCAAGAGTTTTCAAATCATTTAAAGTTTAAAAATCAGTAAAAACATCATTTTTTCTTCATTTTCATAGTCATATTGCGGTGTGCAACCCGATCCCACCTATTCACAACATCACAATCAATTATTCACCCTTATCACACCAATTTATGATTCAAAAGTTTCAAACAGAAAGTAGTATAACCTGTAAACTTTAATAACAACAATGTAAATAGCCAAGAAAACCGACATGAATATATATATATATATATATATATATATATATATAATCCCAACATAATGTCAAACTTCCTAACATTTCTGTTCTCCCAAGAGAACCACATTCACAATCAATATTCTTCAAAAATAACCAAATAATATTTAACAGCAAAGTAATGAGGCCTAGTAGTCATGAAAACAATAACTAACAAAGAACAATTAAGACCGGGATCAATTAAATTGGGGAGGGGAAAAAGGATCATGTTTAACAGGTTGTTTGGGTGGTGCATAGATACTCGTCACCTCATCTATACACTACACCCATGCATTTCACATAGAAAAAAAGTGGGGAGTCCTATTCCCTCAAGTAAGACCAAACACTTATCTCAACTTCGCGGGCCACTCATTACTCAATTACTGCTTTTCCTTTTGAATTCACCTCTAACTTGCTCGAATCTAATCATAATTAACTCTATATCATCAATTAATGCTAAAGGAACTAACCTTATTGAAAAACATGATTTTTCCTAAGTTTTCTAAAAAAAAGTGAAAACCCGACCCCGCGCCCGCTTGGTCTAAACTCGGGGTTCGGACCAAATTAGGAAAAATCGATGTAAACATTCAATTTTTACAAAATTCCCTAATTCTACTCAAACCCTCAATTTTTACAATGAAAATTCATGATTTTTGATTTAAAAGTGATGAAAAACATTGGGTAATTGAAAGAGTAGAGTTTATAATTGATTACCAAAACTTTGAGGATGAACTTGGGTGAAGAAAATCATCTCTAGGGCTTGGTAGTTCGAAAAATATGAAGAAAAGGGTTGCTGCCCGAATTGGTGTTTTAATAGGTTATGGTTGTTGTAATTTTTTTTTAAAGCGTGGAGCACTAGTGCTCCATAAAGTGTTATGACTACAATTTCTTTTTACAAGTTAAAAACATCCGGAAGCCTACCCGAAACTCACCCGAGCCCTCGAGGCTCTAAACCAAACATGCATGCAAGTCTAAAAAAATCATACGGACTTGCACGTGCGATCAAATCATGAAAATAATATTTATAACTATGAATTTAACCTCAAAACTCATTATTTTTCTCAAGAACCCTTAACTTCACTATTTCTCAACCGGACGTCCGAATCACGTCAAATAAACTTCGATTCTCACCCAATTTCATAGATAGTACTCAAATACTAGAACAAATCTGTATCGGGCTCCGAAACCAAAATACAGGCCTGATACCAATGGTTTCAAACAATATTTCTTTTCTTTAATTCATAAATATTTCAGCAAAATAATTTCTTTCAAAAATTGATTTTTAAAGCTTGGGACCTCGAAATTCATTTCCGGGCATACGCCCGAGTCCCATATTTTAATGCGGACCTCCCGGGATCGTCAGACAGATCCGGGTCCGTCTACTAAAAATGTTGACCAAAGTAAACTATAATTAAATTTAAATTCTAAAAATCACTATTTCTCATATTTTCACGTAAAAGCTTTCCGGTTTCACGTCCGGACTGCGCACGCAAATCAATGTATTTATAATTAAATCTTTATAGTCCTATTAAGCCTAGAACGGATTATAAATTCATAAAATGACCCCTTGGGTCATCACAATCTCCACCTCTAAAACAAACATTCGTCCTCGAACGGACATAAAAGATTACCTAAATTTTTAAACAAGTGTGATATTTACTCTGCATGTCCGACTCGGACTCCCAAGTAGCTGCCTTAATGGGTTGGCCTCTCCACTGCACTCGAGCTGAAGGATAACTCTTAGACCTCAACTGACGAACCTGCTGGTCTAAAATAGCTACCGGTTCCTCCTCATCAGTCAAGTCTTTGTCCAATTAGACAAAGCCGAAATCTAACACGTGGGACGGGTCACCATGATATTTCCGGAGCATAGACACTTGGATCACCGGATGAACTGATGATAACCCCGGAGGCAACGCAAGTCTATATTCTACCTCCCCCACCTTATCAAGAATCTCAAATGGACCGATATACCTAGGACTCAACTTTCCCTTCTTCCCAAACCTCATAACACCCTTCATGGGTGATACGGGAAGCAGTACGCTCTCTCCAACCATAAATTCCACATCACTAACCTTACGATCGGCATGACACTTTTGCCTAGACTGAGCTGCACGAAGTCTCTCCTCAATGATTTTGACCTTATCTAAGGCCTCCTGAACTAAATTTGTACCCAATAACCAAGCTTATCGCGGATCAAACCATCCAACTGGCGATCTACACCGTCTACCATATAATTCCTCGTAAGGATCCATCTGAATGCTTGACTGATAACTATTATTATAAGCAAACTCCGCTAACGCCAAGACCTGATCCCACGAACCTCCAAAGTAAATAACATAAACGCGGAGCATATCCTCAAATATCTGAATGGTATGCTCAGACTGCCCGTCAGTCTAAGGATGAAATACTGAGCTCAACTCCACTCGAGTACCCAACTCACGCTGAAATGCCCTCCAAAAGTGCGAAGTAAACTGCGTACCTCGATTTGAAATGATAGACACGGGCATACCGTGAAGGCGAACAATCTCCCGAATATATAACTCAGCCAACCGCTCCGAAGTATAAGTACTTGCCACGGGAATGAAATGTGCTGATTTGGTCAGCCTATCCACAATAACCCAAACTGCGTCAAATTTCCTCTGAGTCCGTGGGAGCCCAACAACGAAGTCCATAGTGATACGCTCCCACTTCTACTCAGGAATCTCTATCTGCTGTAGCAAACCACCAGGTCTCTGATAATCATATTTTACTTGTTGACAATTTAAGCAACGAGCCACATACGCAACAATGTCCTTTTTCATCCTTATCCACCAATAATGCTGCCTCAAGTCTTGGTACATTTTTGCTGCACCTGGGTGTATGGAATACTTAGAACTGTGAGCCTCATCAAGGATCAACTCACGAAGGCAATCAACATTAGGCACACACAACCGACCATGCATCCTCAAAACACCATCATTTCCAACTGTAACCTGCTTGGCACCACCGTGTCGAGCTGTGTCCCTAAGAACCACCAAGTGTGGGTCATCATCTTGTCGCTCCCGGATACGCTCAATTAGAGAAAACCGAGCGACCAAATTTTCAATGCATGAACAATGGCTGTCACTTCTAAGTCATGATCAGGATAATTCTTCTCATGGACTTTCAACTGCCGAGACGCATATGCAATCACCCTGTCATCCTGCATCAATACTGCTCCAAGTCCAACTCGGGAAGCGTCACAATATACCGTGAAAGAACCTGAGCCTAATGGTAACACTAACACCAGTGTTGAAGTCAAGGTTGTCTTGAGCTTCTGAAAGCTCGCCTCGCACTCATGTGAGCATTCGAATGGAACATCCTTTCGAATCAATATTCTCTTAATAGTTGTTCATAGTCACTTACAGAATCATCAAACAACTTCACGTAACAATAATCCCCTTTCAACCCTTCACAATACTGATAACGAGATGCGATTCATGAAGACCTCATAATTATATACCCGAATTAACGTGTCTCATTTAAAGCCACATGGGCGGCACATACCTCGTGTCACGATGCAAAATCCTAACTCAGGTCGTGATGGCACCCAACACCAGGGTCAGGCAAGCCAACACTTGTTTTACTAGCGAGATTTCCTTTTTACATAAAACGTTCCAATACTTACCAAGTTTTAAGTTTAAAATCATTAAGTGAAAACGGATAAATTAACCAACTTTAACCAATGTACCCAAAAGGATCATAATCAACATATACAGTTCCAAAAATGAAATGTCTACTACGTGTGCCAGGAACTAGTGTAACAAGTCTACAAGCAGACTAGTAGAATATACAAAAGATAAAATAAATTGTTCTACTATTTAAAAGAAGTAGACATCTATAAATAAAAGACAACTCCATAGTGCTGCTGGGAAACGCCAAGGGAAGCGCTCATCGTGAAGTCAGGTCCAGAATATACTCTCAGGATCGAGCTCCGGTCTGAACAGATGCACCTGCCTCAGAACATGTACAATGTACAGAAGTGTAGTATGAGTACATAAACATATATGTACGCAGTGAGTATCCCATCTAATCTCGAAGAAGTAGTGACGAGAGGTCGATGTGATACTTACTAGGGTCAAACTATATAATTAAATGAAAACTAGGTTGGGATAACAGTCGTAGCAATCACAAAGACATAAAATATCGAGTATAAACATATAATTACCTTTACATGCCAATTTTTACTAGCATATAACGTACTAAATCTCATTTTCACATGAATCAATTTATACAAGAATCACACAACTCTCAGTCAAATATATAGCACATAGTATGCCGAGAGCGTACGGCCGAAGCGTCGCGAAAATAAATGTGCACTGCCGAGGGTCGAACGACTCAAACCATAGATACATCTATTACCCCGCTCGCGAATCGAATATGTGACGCGGTTGACATAATGATAGGGCTATCCCGCTCACAAATCATACATGCGACGCAGGTGCCCATATACACACACAGAATTATCAAGAATCCATGGATTTAACAAAGATTATGCTTGAAGACAAGAATTTACGCAATGTAACTTCCTAAATACCTTAATACCAATTCAAGTATACTAAGAAACTCAAAATACATTTAAGGTCACATACAAGGCACATAAAATCATGCTCGTGAGTCCTAAACTACCCAACATAACATAGTAGTAGCTACACACGGACTCTCGTCACCCCGTGCATGTGTAACCCCCGCAAATAAGGACATGCAATTTATTTATAATCACCTATGTGGACAATTCACTCTTGCAAGGTTAGAAAGGAGGCTCACCTCGTATCGAGACTACATTCCGGGTCAAGAACGCGCCCGAAACTCCAAACTAGCCTCCCAAGGACTTGAAACTAGTCAAATATGGTATACATGAATTAATCTATGCTCAAGAGTACGAAATTCACCTAATTAAGTAGTTATTTCAACCTACTTTGAAAATCCCAAAATACGCCCCCAGGCCCACATGCTCGGACTCCGGAAATGTTCGAAGGAAACACTCACCCATAGACTAAGGATCAATAATATATAGTTTTTGTATGATTTCATGGCAAACTCCTTGGTAATTCTTCCATTTTTCATAAAACCTAGGTTTTTACTCTAACCCATGATTTTCCACTAATTAGTGTGTTAATCTACCTAAGAATTCAAGTGTTAAACCAACTTTAGGGTGGTAATTACTTACCTCTTAGTAGCTAAGTCGGTTGTCCCTTTTGCATGCCCAAAATCGCCCAAGGAAGAAGGTGTAATATTCACAAATGGAGGTTTTCCCGTATTTTAAAAGACCTCTCTGCCTACAGGAATTCCGCACTTGTGGTCTCGCACCTGTGAGGATCACCTCGCACCTACAGAATTGGACAAGGGAACCTGGGCTCGCACCTGCGGCTCTGCTCTTGCGGAATATGATCTGTACCTGTGAGGAATGGCAGCCTCACCTGGGGCCGCACCTGCGAGGCCTGGACTACAGGAGCGGTCTCGCACCTGCGACTGGTCAACCGCAGGTGCGGTTACACCAGATCTGGTGCACCGGCATATATAGCTGTGGGTTTTTGGCCTCGTTTGGTGCTCGAGCGGCACCTGGGCCCAAAAAGCTTACGAACAAGTCCCAAATAATAATACGCACTCACTCGAGCCTTTAGAACACCCAAAACAACGCTAAAACTCAAAATAACACCTCAAAACCCCTAGAATCAAACTAAAGAACTTTAAGTTCTTGAATTCGCTAACAATGCGCCGAACAAACCTATACTACTCGGAATGACACCAAATTTTGCAAGAAAGTCATAAATGACATTCAGGAACTATTCCCGGTCTCAATTCCGTTCGGACCTCGATAACACAAAAACACGTTCCAAACCTCAATTCGGACTTAAGGAAACTCTATTTTCGCTATTTGGTGCCGAAACACTACCGGGTCATCCAAAACCCATTATGGACATACGCACAACTCTGAAATCATCATACGAAGCTATCGGAACCATCGAAACTCGATTCCGAGGTTGTTTACTCAAAACGTTGACCGAGGTCAAACTTGGCCCTAAAGGCCAACCTTAAGGAACTAAGTGTTCCTATACTACTCTAAACTCTTCTGAATCTTGAACCACCCATCCCCACATGTCATAAATCACAAAAATCCACTTCGAGGAGTCTCATTCAGGGGAACGGAGTCCTATAATGCAAAACGACAGGTCGGGTCGTTACACCTCGTAGGTTTAAGCTCAATAATTATAACACAAATTTGGCAAATTATGCACAGTTAATTAATTAATTTATTTCTTTATTTCTTTATTTGATTATTATTAGTATTAATTTTATTATTATTGTAAGAACCCATAAAATTCCTTGTTTAAAATAACGCCCGAATAAGTCCCCGAGTTGTTATAACTGTAGAAATTCTTTAAACAGACCTTATTTGTGTAAAAGCACCCCAAAAGTTGAAAGAATAAATTTTCCAGAAATTGGGTGTTATGCGACGCACTATGGGATCGCATAACGTGTATGCGGACCGCATAGTGGTCGCATATATGGGCAGAATCACTGCCCAATTTGAGGACAACTATGCGGTCCATTATGCGATCACATTTCGGTTCTGCGGACCGCATAGTGGTCGCATATATGGGCAGAATCACTGCCCAATTTGAGGACAACTATGCGGTCCATTATGCGATCACATTTCGGTTCTGCGGACCGCATAGTTGTCACATTCTTGCCCTTTGATTTTATGAGGGAGGTTATGCGACGCACTACGCGATCGCATAATGTGTATGCGGACCGCATAGTGGTCGCATACCTGCACAGTGTATTTTTAAGGTTGGCCCATCTGGAGGGCCATTCTGCGGTCGTCTCTGTGGACTGCATGTCAGGAATGCGATCGCATTCCTAACCGCATGCCTGTGTCGGGCTCCAAATGTTTCTACTTTTAAAACCCGACCCCCATTTCATTAAAACACCCCACCATTTTAACCAGTCTTCTGAACAAAATAGAGAGAAGGAAAAGAGAGTTCTTGAGAGAGAAAGTGGTTCTTCCACCATAGTGATTTTCAAATTCCCTCAGGCCTGATATTTCGAGTAATCTCCTTCTTCCTCATTCTAGTAGGTAAGGGTTCCCAACCCTTTTTCCATTAATTTTCTGATTTTAAACAAAGGGAGGATTGGCATGGATTGATTCTTGAAAATATTAACTAAGACATTGCATGCATGTTTAATAATGGTGTTAATCTAGTACGAGGGCGTGCGTTGGGGTAAATTTCACAAAGACGGGGTTGGTAAGCTAATGGGGTCGCATAGTGTTGGGCAAAATGCTTAAGAGAGTCCGAATTGCATGCATGACTTCCAATTCTGAGTTGAATATGTTTAATTGTAAACTAGATTGATGGTACTATTCGGTTCGTTGATTTGTGAGTAAAAGTTAAAAAGGGATTTCGACTCTAGGTATGTATGGCTAACTTTAACCTTTGTAAAATCCCTCTTGTTGTGGCAAGCATACGGTATGTGTACTTATATGAAAATATGTGAATTGACTATCTAGTTGATTGCCACCCCACTGTGTTAGATGAGATTTTGAATTGTGACTTGGCATGCCTACTTTATTACGTGCAAAGATGGTAGTTGTTTAAAGTTATTGATATGAAGCATTGTAAATAAGTTGAACGGTTATGGCAACACCTTGTGCATAAATTGCTGCTTGATGAAAGTTCGGGGTGCCTTGAGCCCAAGTAAATGAATTGTTAAATGTGAATTTGTGATCCTTGAAAGGAAGGCCCATGTGATGAAATTGTTTGGTGTTGTTGTTGAATTTGGAATCCTTGAAAGGAAATTTCTTATAATGAAATTGTTTGTTGTTGTTGCTGTTGTGATGCAATTATTGGTGGTGGTGTTTTTGAAATATAAATTGTCAGTCGGGGACGGGTTGCGCGCCGCAACACGAAGTAATAAGGTGTGGGTTGTGGTGATAAGGGTGGCTGAGGTAATAAGGGTGGCCGAGTTATTAAGGGTGGAAAAGTGATCGTTATCACGATGAAATTATTGGTGGTGTTGTTTTTGAAATATAAATTGTCAGGCGGGTTCGGGTTGCGCGCCGCAACACGAAGTAATAAGGTGTGGGTTGTGGTGATAAAGGTGGCCGAGGTAATAAGGGTGGCTGAGGTAATAAGTATGGAAAAGTGATCTTTATCACTATTGATATGAAATTGATGAAACTTGTGAATATGGTGGTGTTGGAAAGGGAAAAAGGAGAGATTGTAAATTTGTTGACATTTGATTGTCTCTTTCCGTGTGTTTTGATTGTTGGTCCTATTGCTTTCCTTTTTCTTATCTGTATATTGGTTGATTGTACTTGGGATAAAGTTTGTTCATACATACTAGTACTATTCCACAGTACTAACGTCCCTTTTGCCGGGGGCGCTACATCTTTTATATGGATGTAGGTGGTTCCATAGCAGGTAGCTCAGCCCGCCGTTAGTGGTACCTCCTCTTCATCTCTGCAGCAGTTGTGGTGAGCCCCTCTTCTCCTCGGGGTCGTGTGTGGATGATACCACCCTATTTTGTTTATGCTGTAAAGGTATAGCCGGGGCCTTATTACCGGCAAGTTATGTAAAATCCATAGAATTCGTAGAGGCTCCGAGACAGTACGTACTCGGAACCGTGGATTATGTTGGAAAGTTATGTATGTTTGAATATCAATCGTTGAAATGTTATAAGAGGAAACAAATGGAGATATGTTGTAAAATGTACTTTGAAACTAAAAACGGCTAACTCACAAGAAATAATGCATGTTATGAACGCGGGGTAATACGTTGGGCAGAAAATGCAATCCAGTTCCACTTGACTGGGTTCACCCGGTATGGCGCCGGTCTCGTCCCTCGATTTTGGGGTGTGACAAACTTGGTATCAGAGCCTAAGGTTTTTAAAAGAGTCCTAGGATGTCTCGGAGCCGTGTCTAGTAGAGCCCTTCTTATCGGTGTGTTGTCGACCACATCTATAATTAGGGGGCTACATGGACATTTAGGAAATTACCCTTTCATTGTTATTCAATATCGTGCGGTGAACCGGAAGGTGAAAATATTCTTGCCTAATTTGTGCTTTGTTCCGAAATTTTCAGTAATTGCACCAAAGAAGAGAGCTCGACTCAGCCTTGAGGACAATGCCACCCCGGGGGTGACTGTGAATTCTGTACCAGATAGTGCGGGTGAGACTGAATCCCCGACCTTGAATCTACCTGACCCTTCTATTCCGAATCAAAGCGTTCATGTCCCTACTACGGCGGAGGGTTCTGCAATCCCTCCCGCTGATATTCCTGACCCCTCTACAGTTCCAGTTTCCCATCCCGGTACGCCCGATGGGGACCTCAGAGGAGATATTCATATGTTGACTCAGTTGGGGGCCACTCAGGCCCAAAAATCTCATGCTACCCCTGCGTCCTCCAGCGGACAGGGAGATTCCGCCAGCTCCAGAGTCAACTAGTTTCTGCGGTTGGCCCCTCCAGAGTTCTCAGGTACAGATCCAGAGGCCGATCCACATGATTTTATTGATGAGATGTACAAGACCCTTCGAGTGATGAAGGCTACAGAGACAGAGGGGGTTGAGTTAGCTTCATACAGGCTGAGGGGAGTAGCATATTCCAGGTTCGAGATGTGGGAGGGTTCCCGTGGGGAGGGAAGTCCTCAGGCTAGATGGGACGAGTTCGTGGATGGTTTCATGGATCACTTCTTGCCTGCCGAGACTATGGCAGCCCGTGCTACGGAGTTTGAGGTCCTCAAGTAGGGTAATATGAGTGTGTGGGAGTATCACATGGAGTTCGTGCGGTGTCTAAATATGCTCCTCACTAGGTGTCGACTATGGATGCCAGGGTTCGACGTTTCGTTCAGGGCGTTAGTCCTTTGGTTGTGAATGAAGCTGCTATAGCTGCCTTGCACTCAGACATGAATTATGGGATGATTTTGGGATTCGCCCAGGCTACAGAGGCTAGGAAATTGAAGATCAGGTCAGAGAGAGAGAGTAGCAGCAGGGCCCAGTCAGCGGGCCACTCGGAGATTTCAGTTGGAGGAGGGAGACCAGTTCATGGGAGAGGGTCATCAGGGCCATCCTAGTCCTATGCACAGTCCTCAGCCAGTGCACCGCCATCAGTGCACCATTTCCAGTAGAGCAGTCGCTGGGGACCAGGATCAGACAGCAGGAGACCCCATCAGTCAGGTCGCCCAGGAGGGAGGTTCCAGCAGCAGGGGAGGGCTCCGTGACCCAAGTGTGGGAGGTTCCATACCGAGTCTTGTTATCTGGATCTCCCGGTGTGCTACGGGTGTGGAGTGAGAGGTCATATTCAACGGGATTGTCGTGCGCCCAGTCAGGGCAGGGGTAGGGTTTTGCTCTGTCATCCGGCTCTTTAGTCACCACATCTTCAGGGCGTCCTCCAGCTCCAGCGGGGCGTGGTGCAGTTAGGGGTGGAGCTCGATGTAGAGGTGGACCCAGCCGGTTCTATGCTTTGAGTGGTTGCCGGAACGCGAAGGCTTCTCCATATGTTGTTACAGGTATTCTGACTGTTCAAGCACTTGATTGTTACGCTCTTATTGATCCGGGGTCCTCCTTGTCTTATGTTACCCCGTTTATTGCTTCAAGTTTTGGGATAGAACCCGAACAGATTCATGAGCTATTCTATGTATCAACTCCGGTTGGTGATTCCATTACAGCCGCGCGAGTCTATAAGAATTGTGTTGTCACGGTATGTGGTCGCATTACCACGGCCGATCTTATTGAGCTTGGGATGGTAGATTTTGATATTATTATGGGAATGGACTTGCTTTATTCATGCTTCGCTAAACTCGACTGCCGAACCAGAATCATGAGGCTAGAGTTTCCAAATGAGCCGGTTATTGAGTGGAAGGGAAATGGTGCGGTGCCGAAGGGCAGGTTTATTTCCTACCTTAAGGCCTCGAAGATGATTAAAAAGGGGTGTGTCTATCATTTGGTCCGGGTTGCGGACACCACCTCAAGGGTGCCTGCTCCCGAGTCCGTGCCTGTTGTGAATGAGTTTCTTGAAGTATTTCCGGACGAGCTTCCAGGGATTCTGCCAGATAGAGAGATCGATTTTGGGATTGATGTACTACCAGATACGCAGCCAATATCTATTCCACCATACAGAATGGCTCCAGCAGAGTTGAGGGAGTTAAAGGAGCAGTTGAAGGATTTATTAGAAAAGGGGTTCATTCGGCCGAGTGTGTCGCCGTGGGGCGCTCCGGTTCTTTTCGTCAGAAAGAAGGATGGGTCGCTTTGGATGTGTATCGATTATCGGCAGCTTAACAAAGTCACTATCAAAAAACAAGTATCTGTTGCCTCGAATAGATAATTTGTTCGATCAATTGCAAGGTGTGAGGTTCTTCTCCAAAAGTGATTTACGGTCTGGGTATCATCAGTTGAAGATCAGAGAACAGGATACTGCTAAGACCGCCTTCAGGACTCATTATGGTCATTTAGAATTTTTGGTAATGTCCTTTGGGCTTACCAATGCTCCAGCAGCTTTCATGGATCTTATGAATCGGGCTTTCAAGCCATTTCTAGACTCCTTCGTGATTGTTTTTATTGATGACATCCTTGTCTGCTCGCGAAGTTGGGAAGATCATGCTAATCACCTCAGGGCAGTTCTGCAGACTCTTCATCATCACCAGTTGTATGCTAAATTTTCAAAATGTGAGTTTTGGCTAAATTCAATCACCTTTTTGGGTCATGTTGTTTCAAGAGAAGGGATTCAGGTTGATCCCTAGAAGATCGCGACAGTGAAAGCTTGGCCTAGATCAACGACCCCGACAGAGATTCGCAGTTTCTTGGGTCTAGCTGGGTATTATCGGAGGTTTGTGGAGGGATTCTCTACCCTCGCCTCCCCATTAACTAAATTTATGCAGAAAGCAGTGAAATTCAAGTGGTCCGACGCTTGTGAGAAAGGTTTTCAGGAATTGAAGTCGAGATTGACTTCGGCACCGGTGTTGACCTTTCCAGAAGGTATCGAGGGATTTGTTGTTTATTGCGATGCTTCAAGGGTTTGTTTGGGGTGTGTGTTGATGCAACATGGGAAGGTTATAGCGTATGCTTCAAGGCAACTCAAGAATCACGAGAAGCTTTATCCGACGCATGATTTGGAGCTCGCGGCAGTGGTGTTTGCATTAAAAATTTGGCGGCATTATCTTTATGGGGTCCACGTGGACGTGTTCTCAGACCACAAGAGGCTTCAGTATTTATTCAAGCAGAAAGAGCTGAATCTAAGGCAGCGGAGGTGGTTAGAATTTCTTAAGGACTATGATATGAACATCTTGTACCATCCAGGGAAGGCGAATGTGGTGGCCGACGCTCTCAGTCAGAAGTCTATGGGTACTTTGGATTCTTTGGAAGTGAATCAAAGGCCCTTGGCTCGGGAGGTTTATCAATTGGCCAATTTGGGGGTTTGTCATTCTACCTCATACGAATGGGAGGTTATGGTGCATAATGGAGCAGCATCGTCACTTGTAGCGGAAGTCAAAGAAAAGCAGTTTATTGATCCGGCATTGGCACAGTTGAAGGAGGCAGTTCTGAATAACAAGATGTCGGCATTTTCACTCGGCAGCGATGATGGGGTATTGAGATGTCAAGGTAGGCTATGTGTCCAGAAGTAGATAATCTTTGGGAGAGGGTAATGGCGGAGGCTCATAGCTCCTGGTATTCTGTGCACCCAGGTTCTACAAAAATGTATCATGATCTCCGGGAAATTTATTGGTGGAGTGGTATGAAGAGGGGTGTGGCGGACTTTGTGTCCAGATGTCCGATTTGTCAGCAGGTCAAGGCCGAGCATCAGCGACCCGGTGGATTAACTCAGCTTATGGAAATACTGACGTGGAAATGAGAAATGATTAATATGGATTTCGTGGTAGGGTTACCTCGCACTCAGCGCAAGTTCGACTCAATTTGGGTGATAGTGGATCGACTCACAAAATCAGCTCACTTTTTGCTAGTCAAGTCCACTGATACTGCAGAACGGTATGCTCAGTTGTATATCAAGGAGATAGTCAGACTTCATGGCACTCCAGTTTCTATTATCTCAGATCGAGGAGCCCAGTTCACAGCTAATTTTTGGAGGAAATTTCAGCAAGGTTTGGGTACTCAGGTGAATCTCAGCACGACTTTACATCCACAGACTGGTGGTCAAGCGGAGCGGACTATTCAGACGCTTGAAGATATGTTACGGGCTTGTGTTTTAGATTTCAAAGGTAGTTGGTATGACCATTTGCCGCTTATCAAATTTGCTTACAATAACAGCTTTCATGCTAGAATTCAGATGGCCCCATTTGAGGCATTGTACGGAAGAAGGTGTAGATCTCCGATTGGATGGTTCGAAGCTGGTGAGATGGAATTTTTAGGGCCAGATCTTGTGCACTAAGCTATGGAAAAAGTTAGAGTCATTCAGGAGAGGATGAAAACTTCTCAGAGTCGTAAGAAATCCTAAGTTTGTTGAATTGCAGTCATTTAAATTATATTGTTGGACCCTAGTGAGTGTCAAGTCCACCTCTCACTACTACCTCTGAGGTTAGGCAGGATACTTATTGAGTACACGTTGTTTTCGTACTCATGCTACACTTGATGTGCATTTTGTTGCACATGTACTTTCAAAGCGATGAGGCTGGATTGGAGACTTAGGCGAGCTGCATCATCCGGAGGCGATCCGCAGCCGACAGAGTCTTCCTCTATGTATTGTATTTATTTTATTCTAAAGTCCTTGTCCAACTTGTATTTCGGACAAGCTTTGTAGCATTTTGTAAAAAGTTAAAAAAATTCTCATGTACTTGTGATATCGGGTTCTGGGATGTAATTGAGTTGTATTTTTATTAAATTGAAAAAATAGACTGTTGCTTTTACTTAATGGATTTTTATCTAGTTATTATGTATTAAAGTGAAAGGTAACAATTTCGAAAATGTTAAAACAAGAATTTATTTCAACTAATTAATGATTGTCTTGCCTGACAGTGGTGTCCGGCGCCATCATGACCTTATAGATTTTGGGTCGTGATACTCACATACCGCGATTCCCAGCTTTATCTCTTGCAACATCTCCTGCCTTATAAATTCCAAACCAAAACCGATATTACACATGACCCCGCAATCTATTCCTTGACGGTGGACTTTTCAACTTGGCACGAAGTCATAGGTCACAATGCCTGATAATCCACAATGTTAAACTTCACAGCAACCCCGTTGCTTTAAACTATTCCCTTGTTATACAATACTGAAGTAGCTATAAATCCTTCTGAGATATGGGCTAGTCCAACATGTACCGACTGAGCTAGAACCTTCGTGTCTAGATCCATTTGAGACTGTACAATAGGTAATGATGTTCGAGCTTTAGTCTGAGCTATGCTTCTATCTCTTCCCTAACCGTAGTTGTCATTGAGGCTTCATCTCTTGTCCGGTTGTAGACGTTTTGCGTGTTGTCGAGATTTGTGAGAGGAAAAGAATAGACAAGTCCAATCATCAATGGTAGAATAAATTTGCACGATAGAGTAGAATAGAACTGAAATTGCTTCCAGCTTCATAGCCTCTGAGAGATAAGTAGAGACGTTTCCGTACCGATCCTTCAGACTCTACCAAGTTTGTTCGTGAATTGTGAGACCTAAGCAACCTAGTGCTCTCATACCAACTTGTCACGACCCAAATTCCCAACCTTAGAAATCGTGATGGCGCCTAACACCACACTTTCTAGGCAAGCCAATTATAGAATTCGATTAGCTATTTTTCTTTGATTATCCATTTAAACATAATAAACAATTATAAAATAAACTTAAGCTACTGACATTCAATAAATAATTTCAAACATAAAATAATAAACACTTAAATAAACCAAGCCACGAACTAATTATATAAATAATTCTAAGACTACCCAACGGTTTGGTGTCACAATTCACGAACTACTAAAGAATACTACAAATAATGGGCTGAAAGAAATAATATTACTATTTTGAAAAATATAAAAACAGTCTCTACGAACGAAGAGAAGACTCACGGGATCTGCGAACGCCGGCAGATATACCTCGTGTCTCCAAAAAAATAAATAGCTGCTCTAAATATCCCTATTGTTGGCTGGTACCTGGATCTGCACAAAAGAGTGCAGAGTGTAGTATTAGTACAACCGACCCCATGTACTGAGTAAGTGCAGAGCCTAACCTCGATGAAATAGCGACGAGGCTACATCGGGGCTTTAACAATATGAACTGTAACAATATTATATAAAGAAAGAAAGAAATCTAAATAAATAAATGAACAAGTACTGGAATAACAATAAAATAACTCAACCGCCTTTTCCAGGCCTCAGCTATAACGAACTCTTAAGTAAATTTCCAAGTTTCCAAACCTTTGAAATAATCACATGTACTAAATATAAGAAAAGCTGTAGAGCAAATCAAGTGTTTCCAAATCATTTGATGATGAAGCTAATTTTATACGATTTAACCATAGGCATGATATATAGGAGAGTGCAAAAAAAGTCCTAGAACATGATTTATAATGCACATGGAAAGTCTATGAACATGATTACTAATGCAAATTTGATAGTAACCTAGAAACAGGATTTCTAACGCGGATGTGAATATGCAAAATTTGAGAAATGGAAGTTTAGAACAAATAACATGATGAACCTATAAGAATGTTTCTAGTGCACATATAACCCTAAGAGCATGGTTTTTAATGCACATAGCTAGGAAAATGATTTCTACCTGATTCCCCACTCCCTCCCATTTTACTAATATCCCCAATATTTGTTTTACAAGAATTATTATTACAAACCGAAGACAAATGAATTACATAAATGAAACTGCTATACTATAGGGAACCTGGATAGGCCCAAAAGTAACCTTGGAGAATCAATCCTTCAACCAAGCCTGAAGTGCTAATAGTATCCAAGAGGGTATCCTGGTGCGTCAAAGTTCCCAAGGGCCTCAGGGACCTCGGGCAATGCTCACACCAAGAATCATTTAAAGAAACAGTTCTTGGGCATAAGTGTGGAAAACATCCCTAGTGTGTCAAAGTTCGGAGGAGACTCATGGGCTCCGAGGCAGTGCTCACACTGGAAGGGCAGGACCCTAGATATTCTATGAGTAGGAGTGGAAAATCGTGCTTGAAAAATAGAAATAGTTTTAAGAAAATAGTTTAGAAGTAAACAGTTTAGGAGTGAAAATAGTTTAGGGGTGAAAACAATTTAGAAGTGAAACACAGTAATTGAAGCATTCTGAAAACAAAGGTTTCAACAGACAAACATCAAACAGACACATAGTCACAAAGTTTCAAAGCCCATATTCATGTTGCCCAGATTTAGCTTAGTTCATTAGTTAACACTAGGTTGCATATAACAGGTTAAGAACAGACAACTACACAGAGAAGGGAGTAGGGATTGGGAACATAGGAATCAGGAACACATAAAACAAAGTGAGTGTAACGACCCGGTCTGTCCTTACGTAAAACCTGCATTATAATTGCTGTTATTGACTTATCATAGACCGATTATTCTATTATTGATGTGTTAGAGTTAATAAGCTTGATATTGGAATGGTTAAATGAGAATTCAGTCACTTAGTCTTTAAAAATAGCCTTAAAATAGGAAAGTCAACTGAGAGTTGACTTCTTGGTAAATGACCTTGAAATACGGATGTTACAGCTCGGATAGATTTGTTAGGTGATTTGGGACTTAGGAGTGTGTTCAGAATAATTCTTTAATGTCCGGTGTAGAATTAGGCTTGAATTGGCGAAAGTTAGTTTTTTGTGATTTCCGGTCGGCAGTGGAAAATAAGCTATCGGGGTCAGATGGAATTCCGACAGTTGGACCAGGTTCGTAATATCATTTTGGATGTGTCTGCAAAATTTCAGGTCAATCGGAGTTGTTTTGGATAGTTTTGGCATCTTTGGTGGATTTTAAAATTTTCAAAGTTCTTAGGCTTGAANCAGTGCGACTAAGTTTGAATGATCATATGGGATGTGTTGGTAAATTTAGTTGAGGTCTATAGGGCCTCGGGACGACTTCGGATGGTTAACGGAATTTAACTTGGCCATTTCAAGAATGTTTCGACGTCGTCCTTCAAGAATAAGTGGTGCCAAACAAAGCAAATGAGCTCCAAATTTAGTTTCAATTGAAGCATTAGATCCGTATCGAAACTTCAGAGCCATAGCAAAAAGAATCGACAAATTTGGACGTCGTATGAGAGAGTTATGCACATTTTCGTGACGGGAAAAACAATTTCCATCGCCAGCGCCCAGGGTAGCGCTGGGCGCCGGGATTTTTTTTGCTACTGTAATCAGCGCCACAGGCAGCGCCCGGTGCCACCTGTGGCGCCCAAAACGTAAAACTCTATAAAACGAGGGTTTTTGGCCATTTTTAACAAAAATAGAGTTGGGGGAGCTCGGTGTGGGCGATTTTCTGAGGGGTTTTCACGAATTTGAACAAGGTAAGTGTTCTTTATCTTAAATCCTTTATAGATCATGATTCCCCACTCAATTATATCGCGAATCCATGAATTTATTGAAGAACAATCGGATTTTTTTATCAAATTCTCCAAAAATATAAATTTAAGATTTGAAAGCCAATCCGATGTCAGAATTCGATAATTTTTGTATGGTTGAACTCGTATCGGAACGGGTGTTCGATTTTTTGCTGGTTTTACTGAGGATTTCACTGAGATATACTGATATTGTACTTGTTTTTCAAAGGAGTTTGGAATTGGTCTTTGCACCTATGAAATTGCTGAATACTACTTGGTGACTTAGTGTTTTACTGGCTTTTCTGAAATGGTGTGTCTGTTTGTGTGCTTTATATTTCTTAGACTATGATTTCTTTTCATTACTACTGAGTTGGCGTA
>ML284078.1:1263-14649 GCA_005239495.1 Nicotiana undulata
CTTATCGCGCAGTGCCAAACAAATACGATTTTGATGTAGAAAATTGTGTTATAACTAAATGCGAAAATATAAACTACCTATAAAGCAATTAAATTGATTGATGGCAACAAGTATCGATGCTTCGAGTATTACACTCGAGTAACGATCCGATGTATTTCACGATTTTACAAGTGTGAGCGGGTAATGTTAATTAGCCACGTATAATATTTCTTAATTAGATTTTCCCAAAGACTAACAAGACTTCCTAATTGAATTATCCCTAACCCAATTAGGAGATTAAGCACTTCCGAGTTTGGCTACAAGTAGTTCAATCCTATCCCTAGGTAGAATCTATAAAATGAGGGTTAAATCCTCAAGTTCTTGTTAATTAATCTTTCCCAACCCCAAATAATCTTTTCCAAAACTAATTCGGAGTTAATGGGCGAGTCCTAGGGTTAGCTAATCCCTTTGGAAACATTAAAGAACAAGAATAATTAAAATAACAAACACCCACTTCACAAATATATGAAAATCATTCAATACATAAGCACAACAAGGTATTTAATCCACACTTTAAATATGAATATTCCCATAAACCATATTCAAGTGTTGGAAAAATACTACACACTTAGATATTCAATACAAAACAAGGAAATGAAGAAATAAACATAAATGGGTAAGAAATACTTAACCACAATGGTGAAATCTTCAAGACCCAAGTGTGTGTGCAAATCCCTAGCTTCAAAACTTATTGTTATCTACTCAAAATATATTTACAAGGCTCTAAATATGTTCAAAAGATGTAAAAAATTTGGTTTTCCAATCGATCCCTAAGATGTTGCCAAGGTATGCTTTTTATAGAGGGCCAAAAATTCGAGTGAAAAGTGGACAAAAATACCCCCGTCGGGGCTGATATGCGATCGCATCCCTGTCGCATATCAGGGATGCGATTCGCATCTTCACTCTTTCCATCGCACATCAAAACCCTAGGTCCCAGAGGGTCGTCGCATTTGAGATATGCGGTCCGCATTAGTGATGTGCGGTCGCATTCGTGCGTCGCATTTACAATGTAGCTTCAGACATCAGATGGTGATGCGACTCAAATGCGAACCGCATTTGCGATATGCGATCGCATATTCGACGGCATTTCACTCATTAAACTTGACTCATCTTTCTGTTGCGGTATGCGATCTCTGGGTCCGAAATGCGATCCGCATGTTGCATATGCGATCGCATTCGGCCATTGCTCCCCTATTTTCTCTTCTTTACTCTATTTTGATCAATTTCACTCCAATTTGACCTTAACCACTTCATGGCATCATTTTCCTGCAAATAGAGGAATTTTACACTAAAAACGACCTCAAGTTATCATTTAACAATACAAAATCTAATGAGAAAAGGCTAAAATGAGTGGTAAAATCACCACTCATCAGGTCTACAAAGAATACACAAATATTACCTTATTTGTACTATGTGCAAGGGTTGATGAATAGATTCACAAATATAGAGTTCACGAGAATCCAAAATAAGTTCGCAGACGCATTGGCCACTCTATCTTCCATGATACAACATCTAGACAAGAATTTCATCGACCTTATTCTAGTAAGGATCTATTATCAGCCAGCTTATCATGCTCATGTTGAAGAAGAAACGGATGAGAATCCGTGGTTCCATGACATCAAAGAATACGTGGCAAAATGAGAGTACCCAGAGCATGCAAATCTTACTTAGATACACACACTCCAAATATTGTCCAACCATTTCTTCCAAAGTGGAGGAATCCCATACAGAAGGACACAAGACCTAGGTTTATTACGGTGTGTTGACGCCAAGGAAGCTTCAAAAGTGCTCGAAGAGATACATGTCGGAACATGCGGACCACACATGAACAATTTCATTTTAGCTAAGAAGATATTAAGAGTAGGATATTTTGGATGACTATTGAAACAGACTACATCAGGTATGTCCAAAAGTTTCATCAATACCAAGTACATACAAATATGATACTTGTGCCACCAAATGAACTCAATGCAAAAAATGCACATTGGACTTTCTCTGCTTGGGGAATGGATGTCATCGGTCTGATCAAACCCGCCGCTTTGAATGGGCACATATTCATTTTAGTGGCCATATACTACTTCACAAAATGGGTTGAGGTTGCATCTTGCAAAGATGTCACTAAGAAAATCATCTAGAGTTTTTTAGGGATCGTATTGTTTGCCGTTAGGGGTGCAAGAATCCATTATCACCGAAAACGCACCCAACCTCAACAACGACTTAATGAAATCAATGTGTGAATCCTTCAAGATCAAGAATACGAATTCCACACCATACGTGCCTCAAATGAATGGAGCCATGGATGCCGCCAACAAGAACATCAAGAAAATATTGAGAAAGATGGGAGACAATCATAAGCAATGGCATGATAAATTACAATTTTCCTTATAGGGATATCATACAACAGATCGCACATCAACCGAGGAAACCCGTTACTTGCTGGTCTACGGTACTGAAGTTGTCATTCCCGCCGAAGTCGAAATTCCTTCTTTAAGAATCATGCAGAGCTTTCAACAAAAGGGTCAGACCTAGACACTTCACACCTGGGCAGCTGGTGTTGAAGCGGACCTTCCCGCATCAAGATGAAGCCAAAGGAAAATTTTCACCCAATTAAAAAGGGACCTACATGGTTATCAGAGTACTAACAAGAGGAGCGCTCATACTTGTAGAAATGGATGGAGAAGTCTGGCCAAAACCCATAAACCCAGACGCAGTAAAAAGATACTATGTATAGATTGTTTACATTCTTTCATTTGACGTAACTTAACTACGCTTGACCTGATTCCCGTTTAAGAGGGGATACGTTGGAAGCCATGTGGGTTCGGTCATTACTCAATAAAATCTTCATTTTGACCATCGTCAAAAGTTGGGGCAGAATTTGGAGGAGGACCCTAAATTCTGGAGCAAGTCTAGCCAACTTCGTCATATACAGAACGATTAAAGAATCACTTATTGAACTAGGGGAGAATTTTGAGGACGACCCTCAGAATTCAAATGCAAGGAAGTCGCAATGTCTCTAAATGTGCCACAGTCATTGGTTCATCTAACTTACTTGATATTGAATACTACTATATTTTAACTAACTAAATTCATCAAATGCATGCATATTTTTCTCGAAATCATTATTTTAAAAACAACCAGATGCTACCCAGGGTAACTCGAACAGGATCTCAAGACAGGGCAAAAGCAAAGAAAGCAAGCAAAGACACGAACCAACTTTCCCCGCAAAACTCATGATTTTTCTAGGGATAGAGAAACAAGGAATATTCACAAATACGTAGACACATAAAAAATTGTTATCTGCATGATGGCAAGATTGTCAAACACAAACGCAACTCTAACTAAGATACACTCTGCTATCTCCTATTTTTACATGGCGCTAAGAACTGCCTCCCTAAATTGCATAAGGCTAAGCATTGCTTTTCTTTGCATGAGACTAAGCAATGTCTCCTCTTTTTACATGAGGCTACGCATTGCCTCCCTATTTTCATAAGGCTAAGCATTGCCTTTCTTTGCATGAGACTAAGCACCGTCTCCTCTTCTTGCATGAGGCTAAGCATTTCCTCCCCAAATTGCATAAGGCTAAGCATTGCCTCTCCAATTAACTAAGGCTAAGAATCGCCTTATCTATGTATAATACCAAATGATACCTTCGTTATGCTATTTGAAATCTACCAATATTTTCTACTTTCCCGGAGCTAAGCACTACCCCAATCCTTCACGAGACTGAGCTCTGTCTTTTTTGCTTCTTATATGACCAAGCATCATAACTTTGCATCTCATGGGCTGAAACATCACCATTTTGTCCAAAGGCGTCATAGTCCGAAGGCATTATCCTCAAAGCCGGAAGACACCATGCCATGGCCTGATGATCTCTCAATATTGCACATCATTATTCAAAGGCGTCATGGTACGAAGGCACCATTTTCATCGCATGATTCATGGCCCAGGACGTCATGGTCAGAGGACATCATCTGCACCGTCCAAAGACAACGTTCGTGGTCCAAAGGGAATTTGCATCATGTTTAAATTCTCACAATAATCCCATTTATACTTGCATGCATTGTGTTTAAGTTTTGCAGGTTATCCATGAGGTAACCATTCTCCTAACGAGGGAAATCTTCGCTCCACTTTCCGTTCAATGTTCACATCCTGCAATTATTTCAAATGCAACCTACCACCGTCAGCTACACTTTTTCAGTTGACAACCATTCAAATGGTTATTTTGGAATACATCCATAACTTTTTAGATCCACACTCATGATTTCAGGCAGATTCAACAGATATTGTCCTATCCAAAAGAACCCTTTTTTCGAAACACAAGACCGTTCCTACAACAGCTCTAAAGGTTCAATTCCTCTATGGATACAGAACTACACATGACCTAATTACCATAACACCTGGAATATGTAGGCAACTCAGGAACCAGGGTTCGGCCTCCATTTTCACATCACCCCATTCGGTCAAAATCGATCATCATTTCTTTACCCGACAACTCTTTCATCATTACCGGGTAAAGAGGGGCAGTTGTTGATACCCAATTTTTCCTAATATTTTTAATATATATATATACTCTCAAATAGTATGTTTATATCATCATTTTGTTTAAAAACCTATACACACATTTTCTATAATTTTGCATAATTTTTTAAGCTCAAAATTAATTTTTTACATTTTTATTATATAAATATCTAATAATTATCTTTCAAATTATTTTGTGATGAATTAATCATCCAAATTTACTATTTTACACCCACATGTATGTTTTATAATAGTTTACTTCATTTTCTATATTTACATTTGCATTTTTATGCCAGTTACACATTTTAGCCATAATAACCTACATTTTGCAATTAACTGCATTTATCATTTTATCTAGAGTTAAAATGAATTTTCACATGTTTACATCCTTCAACTATTATTTTAAAATACTTATTTGCTTAAAAAATATTTTAATAAGAATTTAGTCATTTTATTAATTAATTCTTTCTTAATTTCTTTATTTTCTAATTGGCCCAGTTCTAGTCTAATTTTCGGACCAATTTTGGCCCAAGTGCTTAGCCCAATCACACCCCCTTCAGCACCCCAATCCAAACGACCCCTTAATCCCAACCCATTTCTAAAACCCAACCCAGATATCCTTAAAACCTCAGTCGTTGGTCAAAAAAGATCAACGGCCCAAAAAACCCCAGCCCCTTTCCTTATAACCCCATAACCTTAAACCCTAACCCATTTTTTCAACTCGTCGCCTTTGTTCTCTCTGTCACTCCTCTCTTGTTCACGAACCCTAGCCGTCACACTCCCTATTATCTTCGATTTCGACCTTGATATGGAATCGTGTTGAATCAAGTCATTGCATGGTTTTGAATAATGACAAATGTCAACACAGTTGAACCAGGTCCATTAGGGCAAACACAGACAAGCAGACTAGATGGCACGAGAAGAGCCCATGCGCAGGAGATAAACATCATCTTTGAAGTAAAGGGGATATCTCCTAAGCGAAAATGTTGCAAATTGATAAGGAGATGGACTTCGTATTAAGGTAGGACATAATCAAGATAAAGGAAGATCAAGGAAGTTGAGATAGACTCAAAATCTTCCACCAAGGAAGAGTTGCATCAGAATTGTACATCAACATCTCAACTACTAATTCTATATATTGTCAAAGTATTCTCGATGAAGAGTTGCGCACATACACCGAAGTGAACCAAAAATTGAAAGCAAAATTACCAAAGCAATTTTGCAAACAGTTCATGTGAAGAATCGTTGTGCGACTCAAAAGCTACTTGAACCAGCTCGAAGAACCAGTTCCATATGTTATTTTTTGAGTCTAGTTGTTTGTAGTAGGTGATAACAAATTGTATCTTTCAGCTTTATCTTAAAGCAGTTGTAATAGGTACACAATATTCAAGTTAGAGTTAACTTGAAGTTTGTCGCAATTAGCTAGAGGCTAGTTTGCCACAAAGGGATTAGAGTTAGTCCTTAGGTTTACAAAAGAGTTTATTTTGTAAATGTTGTTTGGCTCATTGTCATAATGAAGAGTTTGGGAAAATCCTACTTGTCACGACCCCAAATCCCAATCGGTCGTGATGGCACCTATCGTGGAAGTAGGCTAGCCAACACTCAGAATTTTCACATTTTTCTTTTCAAATATCTCAATTTATTTTCAGCAATTCATAACACGCATATAAATTTTGAAATCTTTAAACAAAACAATCAAGCTAACAGTCTACAACCGTCCCAAGACTCGGAGTCAACATGTCATGAGCATCTACGAAATAAACTACCTCTGCTATTGTTATAGACAAAGTCTAGGAATGAAATGGTAAAACTAAATAAGTTAGGGAAATGGAGAAGCTGTGGACGTTGGACAACTACCTCGAAATCCCGTAAAGCTACTGCTGACAAACAAGGACATCTACTGCTCCGAACCGGTACCTGGATCTGTGCACAAAGGAAAAGAGAGTCGTTATGAGTACGCCAACTCAGTAGTAATGAAAATAAATCACAGTCTGAGAATTATAAAACACACAGTACAAATACACCAATTCACAAAAGCCAGTAAAACATCAAGTCACCAGATAGTATTCATCAAATACATGAGTTCAAAAATCAGATTCCAAAAATTCTTTGAAACCAGTGTAATATCAGTATATCTCAGTAAAATTCTCAGTAAAAACCAATTTGAAAACGAAGTAAATCATAGTTCGAAAACTCAGTAAAATCATCATAAATCTGCCCCTCGGGCCAAAATCATTTCTCATAACAATTTCCCATCAGGAATCCTCACCATCACTCTGTATCAGCCCATCATGCAATAATCATCACTCAGTATTAGCCCCGCGGGCAATAATCATCACTCAATAGGTACCTGCGCTCACTGGGGGTGTGTATAGACTTCGGAGGGGCTCCTACAGCCCAAGCGCTATAACAACATAAGGACTGAAAGCCTCCTCACAATATAGGCCTGAAAGCCTCCTCACAATAGGCATGAAAGCCTTCCTCATATAAGGCCTGAAAGCCTCCTCACAATATAGGCCTGAAAGCCTCCTCACAATATAGGACTGAAAGCCTCACTCAGTCAAACACTCTGAATTTTCCCTTAGGCCTTAAACATACCGGGTTCTCGACCCAAAGCAGTATTTCATTTTTCAATAAATAGTATCAAAATACTCCGAGTGTCAAAACAATATATCACGAAAAGACTGAGTGTAAAGTCATAACATATCTGTGAGGAAAATATGGTAAACACAACCCCCAAGGGGTAAGCAAGTCGGCACTAGGCCCCCAACATGGCTTACAACCCAAATCATATCAAGTATATATAGTACTATTGGAAATAAGCTTTAGAAAGCCGTTTCGCAACTCAATAGTCGCCTAAGTAAGCAATATATCTCCAAAGTTTCAACCTTTGCATTTCAAAACCCGTGAAAGGGTGCATAGTCCGGGGTTTCATACCCTCAGGACAGTATTTAAAGACATTACTTACCTCAAACTAGGCTGAAACCACTTCGCAATGCTTTTTCCTTTCGAATCAACTTCCGGAGGCTCCAAATCTACCATGTTCAGATTTTTATCATCAAATTATGCTCAAGGAATAAATTCCAATTGAAAAATATTGAATTTAGCTCAAAAATTCGAATTCGGTCAAAACCTGACCCCTGGGTCCGCGTCCTGAAACTCCGAAATTTTTATACCAAAATGTTCTTCTTTCTCTCACGAGTCCGTACAAATAAAGAACACAAAAATTGGAGTTCGTTTGACACCTCAAATCGACCCCTAAAGGTCTCATAATCTCAAGCCCTAAACCCACCTTTTTCTACTGATTTTCATGAATTTAATACCGAGATTATGTTCTATAATCACCCATAAATGAGTTTTAATGATCAAAATACTTACCTCTTTGAAGAACACTGATTTTCCTCTTCAAAAATCACCTAAAGAGCTCTTTGTCCGTACAAAATGGTGTAAAAAGGGTTTAGCTCGCGGAAGGGTTTATTTTATATTGCCCAGGCCTTTAATCAGTGCGAACGCGGTCAAAAATCCGCGATCGCACAGCTTTATTTTCCAGGCCCCACATTTGACCTATGCGAACGCGTTCACTCTCCCCCCCCCCATCGCACAGCACAACATCTCCCCTTCTCCGCGATCGCAGCCCCTCTGGCGCGATAGCACTGAATAATTTTCACCTACCCTATTTTACTCTCTGCGATCGCAGCCCCTCAGGTGCTATAGCACTGAACAATTTTCACTGCCCCTCAGGTGCGATAACACTGAAATGTTTTTCCAACAGCCTTCTCCAACTCTTCCGGATAGCCTCTAGTATAATGGTCATAACTTTATGAAAACTAGACATCAAGAGCTACAACTTTCATTTTTGGATCATCTTCAAATTCCTTATAGATTGTGAGTTATAAGCTTCCAAAGTCGGGACAGTGCAACCGAAAATTTACTCAGTGCGATTGCAAGAATCCTTGTGCGATCGCACAACACAATTATATTTTTCCAAATTTTCTCTGTGCAAACGCATCCAAATCAATGCTATCGCACTGTACACCCCTAAAGCCAAAAACCATCAGCTAGAAATGGCCTAGAAATGGCCCGAAACCACCCGAGACTCACCCGAGACCCTCGAGACCTCAACCAAAACATACCAACACATCCCTTAACATCACACAAACTTAGTTGAGCCTTCAAATCACCAAAAACAACGCAAAAACACTAAAATCACATCGAATTCAAGCCTATGAACTTTCAAATTTCTAAATTCCACCAACGATGCCGAAACTAACCAAAACACAACCGATTGACCTAAAATTTTGCACACGTATCCAAAATGACATTACAAACCTGTTCCAACTTCCGGAATTCCATTCCGGCCCGATAGCTTATTTTCCACTGCCAATCGAAAATTGCCAAAAACTACTTTCGCTAATTCAAGCCTAATTCTACATCGGACATCACAAAAAATATTCCGAACAGACTCCTAAGTCCCAAATCACCTAACGAAGCTATCCGAGCCATAAAATCTGCATTCCAAGGTCGTTTACCAATAAGTCAACCCTCAGTTGACTTTTCCCGTTTTAAGGTTATTCGTAAGACTAAATGGCTAAATTCTCACCACGACTATTCCGATTCCGAGCCTACCAACTCTAACACATCAAGAAAAGTATAACCAACCTATGACAAGTCAATAACAGTAATTTTAATGCAAGTTCTACGTAACGACCGACCAGGTCGTTACACTACTAGGAAGTAGGACGTGGTTTTTTCACCTTTTGTGCCAGGTGTTTTCCACGTAAAATTGACGTGTTCTTTAATTTCTGCAATTAATTTTCCGCAAACTGTAGAAGTTGGAACTCCTAGAAGAACGTGGTTCTTCTATAGGGAATGCACTCGAAAATTGGACACCGCACAAATAACCCCCCCTCTTGTGTGGTATTGACGTATAAAAAATCAATTAGTATCAGAGCAAGTTATCCTTGAAGAGGCTAACACCTTGGGAAAAGAACAAAATGAGTGAACCATTTGGAAACTGGGAAGGACAATCAACTGCAAGGCCACCACTTGTCAATGGCCGGTAATACTCCTGGTGGAAGAACAGGATGAAGCATCACTTGATTGGAGAAGACTATGAACTCTGGGACATAGTCACTGATGGTCCTTTAGCCACCATGAAAAAGATTGCTGAAGGAGTAGATGTGCCAAAGACTAGAGCTGACTGCACTGCTGAGGATTTGAAGAAGTGGGAGAAAAATGTTAAGGCCAAAAAGTGGCTAGTTTGTGGACTTGGTCCAGACGAGTATAGTAGGATTCAAAGCTGCAACACTGCCAAAGAAATTTGGGATACATTGCAAGTAGACCACGAAGGAACACCTCAAGTGATAATATCAAGAGGTACTATACTATACTCCCAGTATGAAAACTTCACTATGAAAGAAGGAGAGACAATCCAAGAGATGTACACGAAGTTCACAACACTGACAAATGAACTCAAGTCTCTTTGAAAAATCATTCTTGAAGAGGACAGGGTGGAGAAGATCCTGACAAGGGTCTTACCAATTTACTGGGAAAGAAAAATCATTTCTATTCAGGAATCCAAAAACATGACAACCCTCAGGTTGGACGAGCTAATTGGAAACCTCACTGCCTACGAACATAGAAGATAGACAATGAAAATGGATGCTCCTAAGAAGAAAAGAAGTCTAGAACTGAGAATCACTGAAGGAGAAGATTTGGAGGAAGATGAGATGGCCATGATCACTAAGGAATTCAAAAACTTCCTCATAAGGAAAAAGGGCATCTCAAGAGGTGGAAACTACAACAAAGAAAATGCTCCAGAAAGTCCAATCAGCGAGGGATGCTACAAATGTGGAAAGACTAACCACCACATCAAGAACTGTCCTCAGTGGGAAGTAGAATGGAAAAGGTAGAGATCTGAACGAAGGAACAGGAAGAAGGAACTGGTACAACCCAAGAAAACCACAACAAAAGCTATGATTGCTGCTTGGGGGGAAAGCTCAGATGAAGAATCAGAAGATGGGGAGAATGAAGAACAGGCACTCATGGCAATTGGTGAATCAGATGTGGAATCATATGAAGAACCAGAGGTAAGTATTTCCCATCTCAAAAACAAGATAAAGTTCCTATCTAAAGAAAAACTATCTGAGTTGCTACTTGATTTCATGGATGATTCCGAAGAAACAAACAAAGAGAAAGAACAATTGTCTAAAGAGTGTGTAATGTTAAAAGCAAAGTGCAAGAACCTGGAAATCAGAGTAAGTGAATCTGAAAAGGAAAACACTGCCTTGAAGAACCAGGTTCATCCACTTGAAACTAAGATCCTAGAGCTAAAATCTGAAAATTTAAAACTAAAACTAGGAACTAGCAAAAAGACTGTTGATCATTCTCAAATCGTGTTAGAAGAAAATGTGGCAAAACTAAAAGATAAGACGAACACCAAGGATGAAAAAATAAGGGTACTAAAAGAAGAACTTGGTAAAGTCAAACATGAATTAGATCAAACTTGAAAATGGAATAAATCCTCAGATGCCCTGACATGGCTTCAAGAAAATCATAGTTGAAACAGAAGAGGACTTGGCTTTGGGAGTCAAATGCTTAGATGGGATCCCAAAAGCAAGTATCTCACTCTTCCGGCGAATAAAATCTGCACCCACTGTGGTAAGACTGGCCACTACAAAATTGAATATACTGCAAAAGAGCAGGCTAGTCGAGAAATGAAAGTTTTGTACGAAACAAAAACTGGTTACCAAATTAGGCCAGAAAAATCTTGATTTATCCTTTTCTCATAGAAAAGGACCCAAACTAATTTGGGTCCCTAAGACTAACCCTTGATTTGTTTTTGTAGGTTCAAGTGAGAGGAAGAAGCCAAATTTGGTACTTAGACAGTGGCTGCTCATAACATATGTGTCATGACCCAAATCCTAGTTCAGGTCGCGATGGCGCCCAACGGCGGGGTTAGGCAAGCCAACATGAAATCCACTATGTGTTACCCTTTCCAATTGATTATATATTCCAATATTTAAAAATTTTAAGCATGTTTAAGCATAATATCTAAAAATGATAACTCAGTAGTAAGTAATATAGCTGTAAAGATGCGCGGGCCCAAAAGATAAGCATATATATATACATCCGCAAACCCAAAAAACCACTACGTGTGTGGCAGGAACTAGTGTCACGGGCATACTAGTTGAATATACAAAGATAATATATACAACCCCACTGTCTGAATGAAATAGACATGAAAACCACATAGGACAACTTCAGGGTGCTGCCAGAGATCGTTAGGCGGAGCAGCTCACCGTGAAGTCAAATCAGCTCTAGTCAATACCTAACTCCGGTGTGATACTCAGGTACACCAGCCTGAGAACCTATACAATTAAGTACAGAAGTGCAGCATGAGTACATATTAAATAAATATGTACTCAGTGAGTATCCCGTCTAATCTCGAAGAAGTAGTGACGAGAGGTCGACTCGATACTCACTAAGGTCCAACAGTAATAACATATGATAGAATATAATGAAATACAGTAGACATGTAAGGAAATAAGCAACAAGTACATATCAAGAGCAGAAATACAAACAACTACTGAATTAAGCAATAGCGCGCTTTCAAGGGTAGGACCACTAGAATGAACCAATAATAACCAAGTCTTAGATCCGCCATGGCGTACGGCCCGCTCCCATAAAGTACATTCCAAACCCGCCGTGGAGTACGGCCCGATCCCATATACGTATACAAGTACCTCTCACTCCGCCGCGGTGTATGACCTGATCCCATATAGGTATATAAGTGCCTCTCACTTAGCCGCGGCATACCATCCGATCCCATATAGGTATAAAAGTGCCTCTCACTCCACCGTGGCGTACGGCCCAGTCCCATATAGGTATACAAGTACCTCTCACTCCGCCGCGGCGTACGACCCGATCCCATATAGGTATACAAGTGCCTCTCACTCCGCCGTGGCGTACTGCCCGATCCCGTATAGGTATACAAGTACCTCTCACTCCGCCGTGGCGTACGGCCCGATTCCATATAGGTATAATCACTCTCAAATCTAGCGTGGAATACGTCCCGATCCCAATATAGGTACAGAACACTCGCAAGTCCGCTGTGGCGTACGGCCCGATCCCATAGATACACAAATACAAATACTTCGAGTCAAGTATCACAGAATCTTTTATATGAAATATTGCTATGGATACGCTCAAATTACACCTTAAAAGAATGTAAGAGATCGTTGTCAAATATAGTAACCCAACAAGGTTGGGGTCGAATCCCACAGAGAACAATATGAGAGCGTTTAGGAATGCTAGAGAATTATAACTTATCGCGCAGTGCCAAACAAATATGATTTTGGGTTTTTGATAATTGTTTATAACTAAATGCGAAAATATAAACTAACCTAGAAAGCAATTAAAATGATAGATGGCAACAAGTAGCGATGCTTCGGGTATTACACTCGAGTAACGATCCAATGTATTTCACGATTTTACAAATGTGAGCGGGTAATGTTAATTAGCCACGGATAATATTTCTTAATTAGCTTTTCCCAAAGACTAACAAGACTTCCTAATTGAATTATCCCTAACCCAATTAGGAGATTAAGCACTTCCGGGTTTGGCTACAAGTAGTTTAATCCTATCCCTAGGTAGAATCTATAAAATGAGGGTTAAATCCTCAAGTTCTTGTTAATTAATCTTTCCCAACCCCAACTAATCTTTTCTTAAATTAATTCGGAGTTAATAGGCGAGTCCTAGGGTTAACTAATACCTTTGGAAACATTAAAGAACAAGAATAATTAAAATAACAAACACCCACTTCACAAA
>ML284080.1:0-60744 GCA_005239495.1 Nicotiana undulata
CATCGATGAGGAAACTCAAGGTAAACGTGCTGCTACATTCGCAGGCTTCGGAGTCACCTTCTTGCTTTGTTTCAACTATTTTACTCATTTACAACAGTTTTATTTAGAAGTGTAGTCAACTCTGTAGAGCTTATGACTTATGTCACGACCCGATTTAACGTCCGAACGGTCTCGTGACGGCACCTAGTCTCTACGACTAGGTAAGCCTATATTGCGGAAAAGTAAGACAAATAATAACAAAACAGGAAAGATGAAGTAATACTATAAAATTTAGCCGCTCGACATCTACATCTTTTACTTTCCCAAAACCCGGAATGTCACCAAGTCACAAGCTTTATGCGACTATTGCTCTATACAATGGAACAAGGTAATTTGTGTATATGTATATCTCCTAAATCTGTAATAGAGTAGATGGGGACACGTGGGATTCTGTGGACGCTGCGGAATTACCTCGCGGTCTCCTAACAGCTGCTGTAGTACTCCTAGCCAAAACGCTGTGTACTGGTACCTGGATCTGCACATGGGGAAAACATGCGCAGGAAAGGGCGTGAGTACTCCACATTCGGTACTCCGTAAGTGCCAAGCCTAACCCCAGTCAAGTAGTGACGAGGTCAGGTTAAGGCTCTACTGAGTTTGAAAATAAGACAGTTATAAGTTTGAACAGTGACATATAAATAGCTAAAATAAGCAAAATTTAAAGGAAAACTGAAAGAAATAATAAAGAAAAGCCCTCGGCTCAGCACAACATATATCTCAACAGCCGATATGCAATGCAGTACAGGGGGAAAGCTCCCGGATTTCAGTCTGTAGTCCCAATTTAAATATGCTACCCAGTATAGGGGGAAAGCTCCTGGATCTCTGTCCGTAGTCCCAATTTAAATATGAAATGCAGTACAGGGGGAAAGCTCTCGGATCTCGGTCCATAGTCCCAATTTAAATATGAGACGCAGAATCCTATCGGATACGGCTTAATTAAACAATTCAAGAAAATAATAGGCAAGAATAAGGTAAAACTACCTAAGCATGGAGCAAATAGTAGCAAATACGGGGAATTCAAGTGAAAATAGGTAGGCATGCTCATTCCTATGCTAACTAATCAGTTATAACATGAAGCAGTAATATAGGAATGAAATGAGTTATGTCATGGAAGGAAAAGCGGGAATTTAGCAATCGTGACCCGTGTACGCACTCGTCACCTCACGTACACGGCGTCCACATAGTAAAATCAGTATAAAAATGCCTAAGGGAAATCCCCAACACAGAGTTAGGCAAGCCACTTAACTTGACTGCGCTAATCAACTCAATACCATGCTCTTGCTACGAGTATCCGACTCCGGGTGGCCCAAATCTATTGAATTCGAATTGCATAATGTAAATATCACTTAAAGGAAAAAAATAGCTAATTATTTCTAAGCTAATACGCGAAATTAGGAAATTCGCCCAAAAAGTCCCCCGGGCCCATGTCTCGGAATCGGGTAGAAATTATAGTGCCCGAACACCCATTCGCTCACGAACTTACTCGAACAAGAATCATCAAAATCCGACGTCTAAATCTCCCTAAACCCTCATATTTCTACTTAGGGAAGTTTCATCCCAATTTTATGGTTTTTCATCCAATTTTATTGATTAGATTGAGGGAAATGATAGGGATTATTGATATAATATTTTATTAAGGTTGGAAAACGTTACCTATGATTCTCCTCTTCGAATTCCACTGAAAATCGCCAATTTTCGTGCTCTCAATTGATTTTGGAGTTATGAATTTCTAACCCTCGGATATTTGGTATAACCAGCACAGGGATTCCGCACCTGCGACCTTGGGGCCACACCTGCGGAAAATCTAACGCGGGTGCGGAAATCACTTAAGAAGTCTGGGGTTGCACCTGCGGTCACTTGGCTGCATCTACGGAACCCAGACCGCACCTACGACTACTGGAAACCCTCACTCAAACCGCGTCTGCGAACCTATCTTCCGCACCTACGGGAAAACCACCGCAGGTGCGAGACACCAGAACTAGCAATGGTTCAGCTGTTCTCAAAGTTTCAAATTCACCTGTTGGGCATCCGAAACAACCCCGAGGCTCCCCGGACCTCAACCAAACCTACCTACTGAACTTAATACCTTGCTCAAACTTGGTCGAGCCTTAAAAACACATCTCATAACATCACAATCGTCAATTATGCATAGATTCAAGCGTAAGAACTTATGAAATTTCTAGAATTCACATCCGATGTCGAAACACGTCAAAACTCATCCGAATGACCTCAAATTTTGCACACATGTCATAAATGACATTACGGACCTGCTGTCGTCGGAATTCCATTCCGAGTCCGATATCAAAATCTCACCTATCGGCCAAAATCGCCGAAATTCCAACTTTCGCCAATTCAAGCCTAAATATACAACCGACCTAGAAAACAAATTCCGAACACGTTCCTAACCCTGAAATCAACCAACGGAGCTAACGGAGTCGACGAAATTCCATTCCAGATCCGTCTTCACACAGTTCTATCTACGGCCCAATTTCTAAAGCTAAATTCCATATTCATGAACTTAAGTGTCAAAAACCACTCTGAATTTCACCACCCAATGCTTTGGCAAGTTTCAATAGCATAAATAGATATGGAAGAAGCGGTTATTAGGGGATCAGGGCACTAACTCTCAAAACGACCGACCGGGTCGTTAGATTCTCCCCCTCTTAAGAAAATCGTTCGTCCTCGAACGAGTATAGAAACATACCTGAAGCTATGAAAAGATGAGGATACTGACTCCGCATATTCTTCTTGGTCTCCCAAGTCGCCTCCTCGACCGAATTACCCATCCACTGAACCTTGACTGAGGCAATATTCTTCGATCTGAGCCTTATGACCTGCCTGTCCAATATTCTTCGAACGCGAAGGGGCATGCTGCGGACACCGAACAACTACCTCAATATATCCGAAAAAACTCCAATGAGAGAGTAAATCAGCTATCGCTCAGTCCCGGTACCTGAATCTGCACACAAGGTGCATGGAGTAATGTGAGTACGCCAACTCAGTGAGTAACAATTATAAATAAAGACTTGAATGCAGTGACGAGCATTTAAAATCATGTAAATTCATATGATAAATACCAGTGTTAACAAATAAACCGAGTCAGGAGTCTACATTTCCGAGTATTTCACAAAAACTCCAATTTCCCATTTAAAATCTCGTATAAAACATTTGTTCAACATTATCATTAGAGGCTCAGTGTAAAGAAGAGTGAAAATAGTAGATTCCTAAAACATCAGCCCATCGGGCACAGTGTCACTCACAAATAAAGCCTCTCGGGCAAGCCTCGCAGTCACTCGTGACTCTAATGTCATAAGTCAATGCTCACACTCAGCACTCCCACTCAACCGGTACCATATAATAACCGTTGTGGCGTGAAGCCCGATCCCTATAATAACCGTTGCGGCGTGCAACCCGATCCATAAATAGTCGACTGCGCTCACTGGGGGTGTAGAGACTCCGGAAGGGCTCCTATAGCCCAAGCGCTTTACTGCTGCGGTGTGCAGCCCGATCCACATATATCTCACTGTGGCGTGCAATCCAATCTATATATATATATATATATATATATATATATAATCTTGTGGCATGCAGCCCGATCCGTCATTATCCTCACAATCCAGCTCTCGGCCTCACTCAGTCATTATCCTCGCAAGCCACTCGGGCAACTTAGTACAAATCACGGGGACCCAGCCCAAAATACCTTTCATTATTTAAAAAAGAGTGATAAACAATGAACAGGTATAAGTCATGACTGAGATTATATTTTCTATCAAAACAATGTGAGAATAATAGTAAAATACCCATGAGGGTCCAAACAGGTCGGCATAAGGCCCCAAACATGGCGTACAACCCAAATATAGTATCAATCTCTAAAATACGGGATTTCATATGATTTCAAATAAAATACGCGGCTCAATAGTCGCTACGGGACAGACCAAGTCACAATTCCTATCCGTGCAAGCCCACACGCTCGTCACCTAGCATGTGCGTCACCTCATTTATCAAAACAATACGAAATGCTAGGGTTTCATACCCTCAGGTCTAGATTTACAATCGTTACTTACTTCAAACCGGATGAAAAACTACTTTGTGATGCCTTTGCCTCTCGACTCGGCCTCAACACACCCCAAATATATTCAAAACATATGCATATCATCAAAATATGCTAAAGGAACAAAGCCCACTCGAAAATAACCAATTTACATCAATAATCCTGAAATTGGCCAAACCCGACCCCCGAGCCCACGTCTAGGGTTTCGATAAAAATCACAAAACTAGAATCCTTACACTCTCACTAGTTCATACATACCAAATATATCAAAATCGTAGCCCAAATGACCTCTCAAATCCCCAATTTATACTCTCCAATTTCAAATCCTAAACCCCCAATTTTAACCAATAATTTCCCCATATTCCATGTCTAATCAGTCAAATATCACCATAGAAACAAGTTTTAGGTCCAAGAGTCTTACCTCCACGAAATTACCTTGAATTCTCTTTTGAAATTGCTCCCACAAGCTCCAACCCGAATGAGAAATTGATGAAATAAGCCAAACATTCGCGCAGGCATCTATTTATCTGATCTGCCCAGCGATTGCCGCATCTGCCGCCTCTTTCTCCCACCTACGTATTCTTATTAATTTTCCCTTTCCCACACATGTGTCCAAACAGCCGCACCTGCGACCTCGCAGGTGCGCTAACATCTCCGCATCTGCAATTAACCTCACTAGCCAAATCTCCACACTGCGACGACTAATCCGCACCTGCAGTGACCGCACATGCGGCCACCCGTCCGCATCTGCGGAATCAAAGAACCGAATCACACCAGCACACTCCAATGCCAAAAACTCATCCGTCAACCATCCAAACTCACCCCAAGGCCTTCGGAACCTCAACTACTGGTACCCACAAGTCATATATGATCACCCGAACTTAGTCAAACCCTCGGAGCACCGAAAATCACATCAAAACACCAAATCGATCCATGATTCAATCCTAAGATTTCTAAACTTCCGAAATTTGCCAACCCTGCGAAACTAACCAAACCGCGTCCGATTGACTTGAAGATTTGCACACACCACCCAAATGACACTAGACCTATTCCAACTTCCGATATTTCCAATCCGGCCCCGATAGCTAATTGTCCACTACCGACCGAAAATGCCAAAAATCCAATTTCGCCAATTCAAGCCAAATTCTACTCCAGACCTCAGAACAACATTTAGAATACACGCCTATGTCCCAAATCACCTAAAAAGCTACCGAGCCATAAAATCTACATTCTGAGGTCGTTTACCTAATAGTCAACTTCCGATTGACTTTTCCAACTATAAAACCAACTTAAGACACTAAGTATCTCATTTCTCATCACGACCACTCCGAACCCTAACCAACTGACCCAGCACAACATAATTGAGCTAAACAACACAAGATAAAGTAGAAATAGGGAAAATGGGGCTAATATCACAGAACGACCGGTCGGGTCATTACACGGACAATAACAACATGTCACACAAAATATGTAATGGCGACAATGAAAACTCAAGGTTAAGGCGGAAATGTATACACAGAAAACAGATATCACATCATAATGCATGTCCCTCATGCTCCCCTGAACGGAAACACCCTTCGTTCCATGACCTCACAATATTAAAAGCATAACAATATAAATGAAATGGCACGGTATCACCCTTCGTGCTTTTACTCTCAATAATATGGCATGGCATCACCCTTCGTGCTTTACGCTCTTCCTCACATGATAATGAATATAAACAATGGCACGACATCACTCTTCGTGCTTTACACTCTTCCTCACATGATAATGAATATAAACAATGGCACGACATCGCCCTTTGTGCTTTACACTCTTCCTCACATGATAATGGATATAAACAATGGCACGACATCACCCTTCGTGCTTTACACTCTTCCTCACATGATAATGGATATAAACAATGGCACGACATCACCCTTCGTGCTTTACACTCTTCCTCACATGATAATGAATATAAATAATGGCATGGCAACATCCTTCGTGCTTTACACTTTTCCTCACCAAGCATATAAATATCAATAAAATGGCAAGGCAGGAAGTATATATATAATATCGAGGAGAGTGTTCCACGAATATTCCAAACAAAGTTCTCAATCACTGCTTTTCAAGCCAACAATGTTTCAATGAACCCTCAAGGGCAATATAATTCAAGTATTTCCACAAATATCACAATGTATTAGCAACACATGTATAGAATCTAACATCTAAAAGAAACATCGGTCGTAGCAATGTAATAGTGATCACGCATAGAGATGACCAAACTAGACACATCAATGTATTCCCAGAATTCTATTAAATTTGATCAAGTTATCTTAGGCTAGGTCTTTGTTTGTAACATTTTATACTACGTTCTTAATATCTTTAAATCAAACGAAGCAAGGAAATTAAGTAATTCTACAAAACACAATTACAACATCATCTACCCCCGAGCATGATTAACCCCGACATGTATTCTCGTTACCACATATATGTATCAGCCCCGCACGTAGCAAACAATGACAAAGAGGAGGAAAAATTCCCTCAACAAAGTTAGGCAAAACACTTACTTCGAACAAATTAATTACAATACCGAGCAAGCCAAGCGATGCTTCAAAAAATCCATCACACGTGTAGTGACCTCCGAATGTCTCAAAACTAGCCAAAAGCAACTCAAATACATCAAATAAAGTCCAAGGAAATAATTCCAAATGATAAAGATCGAATCCTAAATCAAATCCCAAATCCGGCCAAAAATCACACCCAGGACCATGCCTCGGAACCCGATAAAACTCAAAAAATCTGACAACTCATTCAATTACGAGTCCAACTATGCTTGTTTCACTCAATTTCGACTCCAAATCGATGTTCAAAACTCAAAAATTCATATTATGAAACTTTAGGCAAAATCCCCAAAATTTCACTTCGGAATCATCAATCAAATCCCAAAAACGAAGATGGATTCATGAATTATAACCAAGACCGAGTAGACAACACTTACCCCAATCCATATGGTAAAAATTGCCTCCAAAATCCCCCAAATCCGAGCTCCCCTTGTATTATATATTTTTCTGCCGGCTATTCATCCTCGTTTCTCGTTCCAAATGATCCCGAAACTCGCTTTTTATGCCTCAAATGGATTCCTTGTGAGTCATGTTAGGCTTTTGAGTCACTCCATTTGACCTTAAGATTTGTTGGTTTCAATATTTGTAAATAGTGCAGATTTTTAAATATGCATTCAGTGGCAATTTCTTAATTAATCTGAAAAATCTAGCAACCTAATTTTTAGTAAAATGACCATAAATTCCTCATACAATGTTCAAATTCGAAAATTCTTTTTACTATGTCTCTTTAATTAGGATACAGATCTAATGCTACAATCAAAGCATAAATCGGAGCTCGTTTGCTTAATGTGGCACCATTTATGCTTGAAGAAACGACGTCCTAACATAAGAAAAATGACACAACGCAGCCCAAACCTATCTAAAACTCACCCGAGCCCCTCGGGATCACGTCCAAACATACCAACAAGTCCCATAACATAACATGAAGATAATCGAGCCCTCAAAATACCGAGCGAAGCGCAGATACTCAAGACGACATGTCGGGTCGTCACCCATTTAGTACAAATATTAAACATATATCATTCAACACAACACATTTGGGATAGTAAATTCTAGTATGACCAATTTGGGGACTTACACAAATTACGCGAACACCAGGGGTTTCGATTCTAAGAAGAAGGGGGTTTAGCCATACATACCTGAAATTCGCCTCTTAATGATACCACAACGATCCACTATACTACGCATCTTCAATCTACAATATTAACATCTAATGGGACCATCATCAGTAACAAATCCCTTAGTTTAGGCCATTTAGACACTTTATCAAACACATAGTAGGCATAAATCTCTACATCTCATAGCCATAGAATTGGTTTATCCAACTACCACCATTACCAACAATATAATTTATCCCACCATCATTCTTAAAGATTTGATAACATCACATGCATGACCATCCATCCACACCCAACCAACAAAATTTCATCAAATAATTACCTTTGGATCTCTACGATGGGTATGAATTTAAATTGGGAAATTATAGCTTCCAATCACCATTCCTTGAGTCAAAATACTTAATTCATACTCATAATCCCATAATAAATCCATGCATATAAGTCTAAGGGTGTAGGATTACCTTTTGGAAGATATCTTGCAAAATCCTCCCTTTGAGTTCTTGAAGAAATTTCTTGAAAATCTAAAGATTCCATGTGTAGATTTCATCAACACTAGTGTAGAAATGATGAAATTTCACACCAAGATAATGAGGATTGCTTACCTTATATAAGATAGGAGTTTGTGGTCTCGAGAGAGTGGAGAAGAGAAAATTCGTCCAAGTGAATTGCGGGAAATGAACCCCAAAGGAGAGTACTTAAATAGGCTTCAGGTAGGGGTAGCATGCATGTGCCAATGCCAAATGCCTATACTTCACTAGTTTTCAAAGCTGCTGAGAGGGCTGGCATGCCACAATTCGCACGTTGCACTGTCCCTAGCACGCTCCTAATTATTTTCTTTTTTTCTTTGCTAGCTTCTACACTCACCCTAATTGATACCTTATTATGATATAGACCCGAATTGACTTCCAAACCTTCGTATAAGTATGAAACCATGTTTACATAATAACATCCTTTCCATTTAATGTATCTACTTGTTACACAAAAAAATTCCCATTCAGAAAACTCCTTAATATGATCCAACACACCTTAAACATATATTTTCATTTCAAATGATGTGGTTCTATCCCATATGTCTCCTTTAATACTTGAACACGTTATTCCCAAATACCGATGGTACATTTTTAAATCTTGAATCATTAGGAAATCCTAATGGGGCCTTACATATTATTTGTTAATTGGCCATATAGAAAAGTTTACATTGGAACAAATTTGAGCTCAGAAATGAAAGGTAAGTTAATTAAATTTTTACGTGCTAACGCATATTGCTTTGTTTAATAGTATTCAGATATGACAGGTGTACCACCAGAGGTGATAACTCATAAGTTAACTGAAGATCCATTACACCCACCTGTCAACCAAAAGAAAAGGAAGCAAGGGCCTTCAAAAATCAAGTAATCCAGGATGAAGTACAAAAACTTCTGAAAATTGGTTCAATACGAGAGGTAAAGTACCCTGACTGGTTAGCTAACATTATTGTGGTTCCAAAAAAGAATGGAAAATGGCGAGTCCGTGTTGGTTATACTGATTTAAATAAAGCTTGTCCTATGTATTCATTTCCTTTACCGCAAATAGATCAATTAATTGATTCTATCGCAGGTCATGAGCTTTTAAGTTTTTAGATGCTTATCCTAGTTATAATCAGATAAAAATGGATCTCATGGATGAGGAAAAAGCCTTGTTTATCACGGGCAGGGGGACTTATTGCTACAAAGCCATTCCATTTAGTTTGAAAAATGTTTGAGCCACATATCAGAGATTGGTGACCAAATGATTTCAGGAACACCTCGCAAAAACTATGGAAGTCGATGTAGATGATATGTTGGTCAAGTCAACACTGGCGGGGGATCATTTTCAATATTTGTCTTAGACCTTTGAAATTCTCCGCAAGTATAACATGAAGTTAAATCCGGAAAAGTGCATTTTTGGCATGGCTTCAGGTAAATTTTTGTGTTTTCTTGTTTCTAATAAGGCTATTAAAGTAAATCCCACAAAGATCAAAGTTATTTAAGAAATACTAGATATACTCATGACTAAGAATGAAGTCCAAAGATTAACAGGTAGAGTAGCAGCCTTGGGAAGGTTTATATCAAAGTAATCGAAACAATGCTTTAAGTTCTTTTTAGTATTAAAAAGGCAAAATCAGTTTGAATGGACTGCTGAGTGTCAACAATATTTGAAGGACTTAAACGTGTATCTATCAAATCCACTTCTGTTAGCAAAACCAAAAGACAGAGAGAGATTGCTCATCTACCTCGTTGTGTCAGAAGTAGCGGTAAGCACGGTATTGGTACGTGAAGATAAAGGTATTGGTACGTGAAGATAAAGGTAAAAAATCTCTAATTTATAATGTTAGTAAGTCTTTACTAGATTCTAAGACAGTATCCTCACCTAGAAAAACTTGTTTTAGCTTTAATTATAGCGTCAATTAAGTTACGATCTTTATTTTCAATGTCATCATATTTCTGTCATCACTACTTTCCCACTAAGAAATATATTATATAAACAATAATTATCAAGTAGAATAGCTAAATGGGATATAAATTTCAATGAATATGATATTATATATCAGCCTAGAACCGCTATAAAATCTTGGTGTTAGCAGATTTTAGCTCGAGCTTAGTTCCTGAAACAGAAAAAGAGTTACGAATATTTACCGGAGCTAATCCGGGGACTTGGACCTTATTATACTGATAGTTCTTCAAATGTTCAAAGAGCAGGTTTGGAGATTATTTTAATTCCACCTTCGGGAGAAGTCATAAGACAAGCAATAAAATGCTACCCAATTACTAACCATGAGACAGAGTATGAAGCTGTGATTGCATGCTTGGAACACACACGAGAACTTGGTATTGAACAAACTGTGATCAAAAGTGACTCGGAGCTAGTAGTTAATCAAATGCAGGAGACTTGCGTGGTAAGGGAGACATGAATGCAGCAGTATCTCGAAAAGCTATGAGAATTTCTTTGGAGATTTCAGACATGGAAGGCTATACAAATAACTTGGGAGGAAAATACAGAAGCAGACACACTGGCAATTCTTGTTGCATCCCGTACTTTTCTACATTGGATTTTTCATAAGATAATTGACAGAAGTTCAATGACAAGACTATTTTTGAGGTTATAAGTATCTATGATATATCAAACAAGTGATAAGTAAGTGTTACCAAGGGTAGGGGGTAAACGAATCGAAGAAAGTGAGTATCGCCGAAGTTTGACATTTTGGGATGAAATACGGTCCAAGCTATAATACCCCATATTTGTGGACTAGTTCTATACCACATAACCATGATTGTAAGGTATATGAAGTATATTAGTATTTAAGTTAATTGAGTGCTAGAATTAATTATATGTGTAGTCGATTAAATGAAAGATTGTAGTGTATGACTAGAAATTTATTAGGACTATTGAATAAGTAGTACGTGGATATAAGCCATGTGGGATGTGGACAAGTGGAAGTAAGTGTTATATATCCACACATGCAAAAACATATGGTGTCATCATGTATTGTGTAAAGATGAGCTTTAGTAAGATGCAACATGGCATTAATTTGCCCAAGGGCGGCACTAAGTGTGCATATATGAGTCATAGCACTCAAAGTACATGGTTTATACTTGTAAAATTTGGTGATGAGTCATTAGATATGCACCTAGAGGATTACATGTGTAGAATGGAAAGGGGGTCTCTAATGTTAATAGTAAAACATCCCGTACTTTAGTACTACGATGAGTCGTAGTAATCCAAATGAGCTTAAAAGGGATTAAGGTCATTCATGAGGTTATAGAGGATTTGTGATCTTATTGTTGTAAGACCCCGTAAGTTAACAACATTGATACCGTTAGATACATTTTGATATAGTATTTATTTTGAGTGGAATATTTTTTGTAAAAAAGTTTGAAAATATAATTTATATAGTTATTTATATTACTACTTCTAGATATGCTTTAAATTATACACATAATATGAGAAAGTTTATGAGATATTCTTTATTGTAAAGATAGAAATTATTTTCTTACAAGAAAAGAAGGTTATCTTTTTTGCCGTTTTGAGAATTAAGTGCACAAAAATGTGTAATTTTTATACGAGATTAGTAAAATTAGAAGTTGATAAAATATACTTATTTTTAAATCGATATATTAATGAAATAATAGTGTATGTATTAATTTTATATAGTACCATGACTTATTATTTTATTATTTTAATAGTAATACTTCAGGATGGGGACAAGATTTCTAAATTTTCTTGACATTATCCATGCCAGTTCACGTGATAGTCTGTACTCAATAAGACATCTATATATTATTATATTAATAAAATTGTTAAAAGAGTCAATAAACTTTGTGGATAATATCAAAGTCCATTTTCTTTAATTTAATGAATGATCCCCCTTTATATGCTTATAACCTATGTGACTCACCATTTTGTTTAGTATATGTGTCTTGAGAATTAATAGCTAAGTCTTTTAGAAAGGAAAAGTTTGTGCCTTATAAAAGACCCATATGCAATAATGTTCACTTTTTCATCTCTATATCAACTTACATCAATTTAGTTCACGTTATACTCTCATCCTTCTAAGATCAAATATTGTAATCTTCATCTGTCGATTTCATGGTTATCATGTCGATGTCCTCTGAATCTTACTTAGCAAGCTAAATATTACTTTGTAATAAAGTAAGGTGTCGGGATGCTTTAATGAAGTTGATATATGTTTGATCGGTTGTCTACGATCTTCTAGGAGATCGTGCGAACAATTAATTGTTAAAAGGCTATTTCTTCTTTCCTTTTGGTATGATCTTAAAGATATAAATAAAACGAGCAAACGCACAACTTTCATAAATGCCTCTATTCATAGAAGAATTATGGGTACCTATGTTGTTGATTCCTCATATGTCCTATTATTATATCTTCTTTTCATGGTCTAAAAAAAATACGTAGTCGATAAAGTTTATCTGAAAGCATACCGATCTTATGACATTTCGAGAGATCTTATTGACTTACTTATTATGCATTGCAATAATTTATACATGTACATTGACCCATGACCAGATGACGTTATATACGTGTATATTATATGTATATAGGGTTTGGAGAAAGGTTATGGGGTTATATATGCACCACTACTTGATCAGATGGTAAACATTGATGATTTTTCCCACATAGGGTGAGATGATATGATAGGATGCCCTCAGAGGCTTGATGATATTATGTACGCATAGACCTATGCATTATATGACATTTATACACATATGCAGGTCTGTTTATCGGAAAAATAGTAATTATAATTATATTTGATTAAGTGGTTCTAAATATATGTGATTTATCTTAGTACCAGTTATTAAGCAGTTGATGTTAAGTGTGTTAGGATATAATAGAGCGAAAGCAATGAGAAAACTGAAGAAAAGCAAACCAAGACGCCTGAGTTCAAATGTTCGATATTGGCCTCGGGGGCCTTTAAGGTCGAGGCTCGGGGCTACCGTCAGGGGACCGATGGAGCTATAACAAAATTGCAGGTTTAGGAAAGTGCTATTTATAACCAATAATTAGCTATAAATGAAGAACACTTAATGAAAAGCAATAAATGTGAATGAATGAGCTAGTAGAGAGAAATAGAGAATGTTAAAGTAAAGCAGATAATGTTCTTGTGCCTTGTATTTAATGATGTGTATCTTACAAAATGTCTAGGGTCCCCTTTATATAGGAAGGGAGATCCCAATATAGTACATTGACATTTATTACAAAGATCTTGACTGATTCGGCTAGTTAATGTCTAAGTACGGATTCGTACTTTGTTGTAGAGTTGTCTACATCAATCTTCATGTCGTTTCCTCATGCCAACCCCGATCTCACACTACCTCGAAGCCTAATGCGAGGGAGGATCGAGGTCGGACCTCGGGACACACTTGGGACCTTATGCAAATAAGCCATCGAATGTCAAAATGAACATAAAATTGGCCATCTCAATTTTAGCCGTACACAGATAGTCCCCGCGTTTCTTGGAATGTAGAGACAAGAAAATTTTTGAATCCATTAACCTTTAGTACTTCCGCCATCCGCGCCGCACGAAATGACTACCGAGACGGTGAGGAACCCATGGGACCGTGTTCACACGTCTGTCAAGGAAATCCTGCATTGATGACAGCAATTAATCATCTTTCGGCATTTCCCTCTTTACCAAATCTTTCCATCTTCTTCCCTTTCTTGCAAGTCTCAGGAATGGAGAAAACTTGCTCCAATGTTTCTCAGACTGACAAACCTTCCTCCCCTCCTCAATCGTCACAGGAGAAATCAATAGAGCCCTCTCGTCTCGAGGACTGTATCCCCGGGCATGCGTGATATCCTCCGATTTTAAGGTTGATAAGTCGTCTTCGAGTACGAGGTGATGCGAGCCTATGTCCCGGTATATCAGTTTGATCTCAAAATACTAGAAAGGTAAAAATGGATTGTCGGTGAGAGAGCTTGGTGTTGGTGAAGATCCCTTCACGGGAGGAGGATATTACTACGCACGAGGTCGGCTTTCTTAGCGTGTATACTTACCCGTTCACCCTCGGTTTGATGGAACCATCGTCTCCCCCAATAGACCCTATTATCTTGGACTTCTGCGATCGGTACCAAGTGACCCTTGGTCAGATACATCTGTCATTCTGGTGCATTGTATACATAATCAGGTATTTCACTAACATGGTCAAGGGAATGCCTTTCACCCTCGATCACCTGATCAGAATGTATAGTCCCCGACTTTATCGAGGTGGCCTGATCAAACTTCAACGTCGAGCTTCGAGGGACTTATTTTCCTGTACCAATGAAATTAGGGACAGAGGATGGATGAATCGCTTTGTCCGAATTAGGATTGAGAATCTGATCCCTAAAGAAAGGACGCCATTCCCCGAGAGGTGGAACATGAAATGTAAGTGCACATAATAACCTGATGCCTTTTCTCCCGCTTTTATTTGATCACTTTATGAAATGTATTCTATCACTATTGCAACCATTGCCGAGTATCCTGGCTTGGTCAAGAGTCTCTTGGATTGGATCCGCCAGCTAGACTCGGTCTGTCCATATGCTGGGAGCGTGTGGCGCAATCTGTCAACTGGCCAATGGGAGGCAAAGAATCACGGTAAGCCCTTTCCCTTAGGGTAAATGTATTTTCTGGGGAGGCATCACTGATCAGACCCCTTACCCAATGGTTATTCTATTTGTATTTGTGCAGGCTTGGGAGAGGGCCTCTGTGATGAGAGAGGCGTCGCTCGGGGAGGCAGATACCCCAAAATTTGTCAAAGAGAATAAGAGAATAAAGGGATCGTCGTCTGAATCTTCGAAATCGAAGAAAGCCAGAGTAGGCGAGGAGCTTGTCGGGGATAAGTGGGGCAACGTTCTCGGGTCGAACGTCGATCGGGATTTTCCCCAAGCAGATGCACACTTGGCTGTGGAGGAGTCTAACCCTGAATATCCTCGAGGGGAAGCCCTGATCATACCGCCCCAGGTTATTGATGTGAGCGACTCCTCCCCGAATTATGTCTTTCCCTTGGACCGATCACAAAGTACCCCGAAAAGAGTTTCCTGACAAGGGAAAGTCCATTGAGGATCGAGTCGTGTCTGAAGGACCATGCACTACGACCGGGAGGGGCCCTGAACTCAAAGCTCCATCCGTTTTTAGTGAGCTCGATAAGCTATGCGCGCAGGTAACCTTTTTGCAATCTTTGCCAAATGTTTTTTGATCTTCATTGTCCTTATCTTATTTCGCCCGTGCTTTAGGCCAAAGTGTTTTATGACCAGACCGTTTCGAAGTTCCAGGCCGACTTGGCTTTCTATGAGGGTGAGTGTAGGAAACTTACCTCGGAGGTCAAAGAACTCAGAGGCCATTCTAGTGAAGGAGAAGAGGAGTTTCGTGGTCTTCGGGCTCGTTTAGAGGTGACATCCAAGGAGAGAGCCTGTCTGGTCGAGTTGGTATCGTAACTTCTTTTTCATTTTATCTCGTGTGTTTATCTTATTGCGGCGTCATGATCTGCATTGGATCGTTTCCTACAGTTTGAAAAGGAAAGTGCCCTGATGTAGGAGGAAATACGAACACAGGGCACCGAGATCCTTGAATTGAAATGACATGTGAGTGAGATGACCGCCGAAAAAAGCACTCTCCAGGGGAAGGTGACCTCGGTCGAGCATCATCTTCATGACGCAAGGGTGGAATGTGATAGATACAAAAACTGCCTTGCCGAATTGATTGTTGCATTGTCCGCAGTGAGAGCCAAAACCAAGGCACTTGTTTCCTCGTACAAGGAGGATGTTGTTGAAGCAAATGATCATGATAAGAGGGTGTCCAAAAAGACAGACTTGCAACGTGCCCGAGCGGTGGAACATGACCGGTTGGAGTCTCGGAGACGGGCTCTCAAGGATATTTGTAATGAGGGCATTGATCTGATTGTCGAGATCGAGAGAGTGAAGGCCTTAGAAGAGGAGGTTGCTGCCTTGATTGCTTTCGAGGGTGAATCAAGCGACGGCCCGGAGGATGGTGGTGATGGAGGCGAAGTCCTCGAGGAAGGGGTCGCCGGAGTCCTCAAGCCTGACGCTGGAATTGCTGAGGGAACGACCTCCCGGGGGGCCATTGAAGACACAATTCAGGTGGTAGATTAGGATTATGTTTATTTTCTTCCTGTACGAGCTCGAGACATGAGCCTTATAAAAATGCTTTTTCAATCCTTCCCTTTTATATGAGCAGTCTTTCATCTCCTACTATCCTGTCGTTTTTGCCTTCACTTTATTTCATCTGGTTGTGACGCTTAAAGGATCATTGTGGTCTAAGAGACCGGCTTTTCGGATTCCCGTTCTCGAGTCGAGACTCGGGCGGTGTTCTTCTCCAGGCTTTTAAACTTTATTAGCCTTCTGTTTTCGATTTATCCCTAAGGCCTTTTTTAAGTTGGCGCTACGGCCTTCATGCATTTACAAATGGCCTTTCTTCGGGCTCAGTCTTCGAGTCTGGCCTCGGTTCAGGCTTGTCGGTCCTTTACCATTTTGAAATAGCCCGGAGGCCTTTTGCGCTGGCCTCAAGGCTCTTACGCGACTTTAGTTAACCGTTTAGGCTAAGTCCCCGAGCTGGGTCACGACTCGAGCTCATCGACCCCTTAGGTTTTGAATTATCCCGGAGGCCTTTTAATCTTTTTCAGTACGTCTATGCCTTCTGCCGCTTAACGATTTTACTTTAGGAGCTATCACACTCGCCCGACTCTTCGACGACCCCAAAGGATCTCGATTATGAATCGTTATCCGGCGATGGATAGACTCCTTGGAAGGTCTTTCCCTGCGGCCGGATTATCCCGAGCCTATTATTTTGAGATGACATGAGAATGATCGAAGCTCTTTTCGTCGTGCCGATATGAAAATTTTTGAGGCTCTTTTCTTTAAGACGACATGAAAATATTTGAAGCTCTTTTCTTCGAGCCAACGTGAAAATGTTTGAAGCTCTTTTTTTCGAGCCGACATGAAAATGTTCGAAGCTCTCGCTTACACTGAAGGTAGCATGATTTTAACCGGTTCTTTCCGAAATAATATCGGAGGATCTGATCTTATAGCGATAGTCGGGCGTCCCCGAGTCACGTTAGTTTAGCCGTAGCCTATCGACCGGAGTCGTTTATGTTTGGACGGAGCCTTTAGTCCCGAGTATCGTATCACCGGCATCTATATTCGAGGGTATGCCTTTTTAGGGATCTTACAAGTTCGAATATATAGCCTTGGCTTTGAAGTCGGGACCGTGCTTTGTTGTTTATATATGACCACTTGAGGCCTTGTGGACTTGGTCATGCCCATAGGACTTAGAATTTTGAATATATTAGAGGTTACCAGCTTGGGATCTTACGGCCTTGGGTCTTGATAATTTAAGCGTCAATGATAGCTGTTTCTTTGAGATTTACAAAGTGTTTTAAAATACTCTTTTGAAGGTTTTGACACAAGTGTACATGTTTTCGCTGCAGACGGTCCGGCCCTTCTGTGCGGACACGGTTCATTCGACCTTTGGCCCGCTACACTATTTTCCTACTGAAATTATTTTTGGCTCGTATTGCTTTACTCGAGGGGTGACATTCCGGGACACTGCCCTTCAGTAGTTTAGGTTGATTGGAGAAAAACCTTGAATACTTGACCGAGCTTTCCTTGGGTAGCGCGTAGGTGTTTCCTCGTTAAAAACCTTGCCGGTAAAATCCTAATTAGGGAAAAATCCCGATCGAAGGAAAAGAGTGCAACGCAGGCTAGTATATCCCAGAGGTATTCCGGAACTGACAGGTGTCCCGATGTCTTCCGCCAAGTATCTGTGGAATTTAGTCCAAAATATATGAATGAGAACCGGAGTGTGGTTTTACCTTATCGGCGACAACGTCTGGGCAAGAGTGTGTTTAATTTATTCGGAGGTTGTTCGTCTGCCGGGGTGTTGATCCTGCATGGTTTTTTGCCAATTGTTTTGAGGGCTCGGTACGACCCTTCCCATCTTGGGCTTGGTTAGGCCCTGATTTATTTAGGACTCCGAACATTTTGGTACGGCCTCTCTTGAGACCGAGTTCCCTACTCCGAAATACTGGTGGGCTCCTTGTCATCTATCTGTTAACTTGAGATATTTGGCCGTGGCTTTGTCGGCTTGAATTTCCGGTGGTAGGTCGGACTCTAACGTCTTGTTTTTACCCTTTTGGCTAGTTTTGTGAGCCAGGTCTCCACCGCCAAAGGGGACGACGTTTTCTCCTATTTTGGAATGATGTGGTATGCTCGTAGGATTCTAGAGCGGCGTTCCTCTTCGTCTTCCCTTTGCGTTTTCTGACTGCACTTTCTGACTCCCCTTTTTAAATTTCGGATGTTGGCTCGGCTCTCAGATTTGGCTGGATCCTTAGCACAGGTGTCATGAGGCGTGGGTAAGACCTTCCGAGTTTGTGGTCTTTGGGCAACCCTGCTTCCGATCGGCTGCTTCCTACTGCTCGCCTGATCTACCGTGCGGGTCTGTCCACGACAGCATTGAAGCAGGACATGGTCCCGCGCTGAGCCGCCGAGTTTGTGTTCCTTCCTATGTTGAGGAATAGTTAGTCGTATAATAGAGTAAGTTTAGCTTTACCTGGCGTCAACGCTAGGGTCTTGATGACATCCGCCTTCAATATCCGGAGAGTGCTTTATGCAGAGTCTGCCCTGCTTTCTATGTCGGGATTTGCTCCACGCGGTGTTATCGCACGACTAGAACCAAATTCGGGCACCACTGGGCTCTGCTTTCTCGAATCTCTCCCTTGCCTGACTTATCGTTCGTGGGGGAAACATGCTTCTCCAAGGAGACTTTGGCTCCCGCTCTTCGGCCGCCTTCGAATCTGCAGTCATAACCTTGCACTCGGTTTGGTTGTTAGTTGATCTTACGGTCTTAATAGGTTGGCCGATAAAGACGCTTGTAGGCGGCCTCGGAACTATGCCTAGATTGATCCCTCAATTGTTTGGGACCACTCAGGGAAACGGAGTCCGTATCCCTAGGGATGTACTCATTTTTTTCCAATGGTTCCTCCTCCGATTGAAGCAAGCTCGGGCTGGTATCAAGATCTGCCCGGATTCGGGATTCTGACGGCTCACTTGAGCTGACAGCTCGAGAATGTTCTTCAAGCTTGGCGGGCGAAATAGCTAGCCGGCCCGATAACTTAAGCCCAGACAATAGACATTGAAATAGGCATATTGCCAAAGTGTAGATACAGCTGTGCGGATAGCAGTTGTATAAGAAAGAAGGAGCTTGGGTTTCGGGACGTAGCAGCATCATAGGAGCTTTGTCTCCAGGTGTTTAGTAGGTAAGGAATTGTGTACCTTGTTTCCGGACGAAGGCCTGTCATGACCCGGGCCGAGTTTTTCTTACCTGGCCACGTTTTTTGGTCCCGAACAAATCCTGCTGATGCCGTGGATATTCGTTTTGTTACGGGCTTCTTTCGAAAGGTAGGTCCCGCCGCTGGTCGAGCGACCGACGTGCTCCGCCTCTTCGGGCTACTCTTCTTTCCTGAGTATGCAATACGGCTCGGCGGTCACAAACTCTCTAAGGTATCCTTTGTCAACAAGTTAGGCCACTTCCTCTTAGAGTTGTCAGCAATATTCAATCCTATGGTCGTGCGCGCCATGGAACCCGCACACTAGATTAGAGTTTCTTCGCGAAGGATCCGATTATATGGGCCTTGGCCATCTTGTGTACTTGATTCTGCCCATAGCTGCTATTAAACCTGCAGTGCCGGTTTCGAAGTTGCATTCGGATGATGAGGGCACTTCCGTCGGTTCTGGGTATCCTTTGGTTCTAGGTTTGATCATCGACCTAAGGGGGGTTCGAGTTCGGTCCACCTTTCTATTGGTCTGGGGCACGTCACTTCTCACGGCATCTCTCTGATTCCTGGCATACGATTGATATTTTCCCCTATATGATTTCGACTCTCTTCCGGGAGCCTTGGTTCTATTCTCTTTACGAGGCCCTCGAGCGTCTTTATGATAGCGGGGTTAGTTGCTGGCCCATTGTCATCGAACCTTTCCGACAATCATCAAATCCGAGAAGTCGTACCCGATGCCCCTATGCTTAAGATTTGTTGATGGTTTTGCAGTTGCATGATAGCCGTTTGTTGTGCTTGTAGCATTTCGAAGATCATACAGAGGTTAACTCCTTCTTCTCTTTGTGCAACAGGCCCTCATGCTTTGTGCCGATCTTCTTGGCGCAGACCCCTGCTAGTGTTGGAACTAGTACTGATACGCTCAAATTACACCTTAAAATAGTGTAAAGCGATCGATGTCAAATATAGTAAACCAACTAGGTTGGGGTCGAATCCCACAGAGAACAATATGAAGGCGATTAGGAATGTAAGAGAATTATACTTTATCGTGCAGTGCCAAACACCTAGATTTTTGTTGTGAAAATGTTTATATCTAAATGCAGAAATGTAAACTAACCTAGAAAGCAAGTAAAATGATCAATGGCAACAAGTATGGATGCATCGGGAATTACACTCAAGTAACGATCCAATGTGCTTCATGATTTTACAAATATGAGCGAATTTATGTTAATTAGCCACGGATAATAATTCTTAATTAGCTTTTTCCAAAGACTAACAAGACTTCCTAATTGAATTATTCTTAACCCAATTACGAGATTAAGCACACCCGAATATGGATACAAGTAGTTCAATCATATTCCTAGGTAGAATCTATAAAATGAGGGTTAAAGCCTCAAGTTCTTATTAATTAATCTTTCCCAACCCCAAATTATCTTTTTCAAAACTAATTCGGAGTTAATGGGCGAGTCCTAGGGATAGCTAATCCCTTTGGAAATATTAAAGAACAAGAATAATTAAAGAAACAATAACTCACTTCATAAATAACTAAAAATCATTCAATACATAAGCACAACAAGGTATTTAATCCACAATTTAAATATGAATATTTCCATAAACAAGATTCATGTCACGACCCAAAATTTCCCACCATCGGGACCGTTATGGCGTCTAACGTTGAACCCGCTAGACAAGCCAACGTAATTGCTCAAATTTATTAAAAACCCTTTGTTATTAAATAATAACAAGTGAAATACGACTTTTTCATAAATAAAAGATAACAATGAGAACGGGTAAAAGAAATACATAACTAGATCCACAAACTTTTACGAATTCTAAAAATAACCAACCCAGATCTTTGAAGTTACAATGTCACAGACTATCTAAGATTAATACATAAAAAGGGTCTGAATGAAATAATACATCTGTTTTGAAATACTAAAACAAAAATGAAGAAGTGGAAGGGGACTGCCAAGGCATGCGGACGCCTGCAAGACTACGTCAGTGTCTCCGAGTGGAATGAAGGAAGCTGCCTAGCTCAATATCCAGTGGGTCCTATACCGGGATCTACACAACAAAAATTGTGCAGGTGTAGTATCAGTACAGCCGACCCCATGTACTGAGTAAGTGCCGAGCCTAACCTCGGCGAAGTAGTGACGAGACTAGGACACGACAAATAATATCACCTTTGCAATTTAGGAATATATAAAAGAAATAACGATACGAAGTAACAGTTAAGTACAAAAACGGGGGAAAACATGCTGGGGAAATTAGGTAGCAATTACTGGAATAACGGAAAGAAGCAACAGTTTAAATATCAAAATAACAACAGGAATTAACAACACAGAACAAGAAAGTGCACGGTATCACCCTTCGTGCTTTTACTCTCATCCTCACAATAAGTAAATAGAAACGGCACGGCATGTCCCCTCGTGCTAAAATATCATAAACATGGCACGGAATGTCCCCTCTTGCTAAAATATCATCAACATGGCACAGAATGTCCCCTCATGCTAAAATATCATAAACATGGCACGGAATGTCCCCTCGTGCTAAAATATCATAAACACGGCACAGAATGTTCCCTCGTGCTAAAATATCATAAACACGACACGGAATTTCCCCTCGTGCTAAAATAACATAAACACGACACAAAATGTCCCCTCGTGCTAAAACATCATAGTAACAACAGTTTGGCAAAGAAAAATCAACAATAAGAACCATAAATCACAACATCCCGGCAAGGGACACAGGTATAACCAATCTCACTCAAGTGTATAATTTAGCAAAATATTCCTCAACCGAACAAATAATCAACAGTATTCACAACCAAGAATTTCCATCAAATAAATAACCACCAAATTGAAATTTAATCCATAATACAGTAAATCTCAATGAAAATCACCTAATTCACAATATCCGACTCACAGGAATGATTGACAAAAACATATAGGTACTCGTCACCTCACTTATACGTTGAACATGGAATAAACACGTAGCAAATAAGCCTCAACGCATATTCCCTCAAGCTAAGGTTAGGCCAAACACATACCTCGACTTCCACGATCAAAATCAAGCGTCAAGCACCGCTTTTCCTTTTGAACCCGACTCCAAATCAATCGTATCTAGACATAATCGACTCAATAACATCAATAAATGCTAAACAATTCAATTCCAACGCTTAATTATAGAATTTGTAACATTCTTCCCAAAAATAAAAAAATCGACCCCGGGCCCGCTTGGTCAAAACACGAGGTTCGGACAAAAACCTGATCACCCATTCACCCACGAGCCCGAATATATAATTTGTTTTGAAATCCGACCCCAAAATGAGGATAAATTCCCAATTAATCAAAAAGCCCTAACTCTACCCAAATCCCTAATTTCCTACCCTTAATCTCATGTTTTAGGCCTAGAAATCTAATGGGTGTTGATAAAAAAGGAAGGAAATGAGTTTAGGATTACATACCTATGAAGCTATGGTGGAGGTTCTCTTCAAAAATCGCCTAAGGAGGTGTGAAGAAGAAGAAGTTGTGAAACTAGGGTAAAATCCCGTAATGTATTCTGCCTAATGCGTTCGCATAGGTTGACAGTAAATACCCTACGCGTTTGCGGCCTATAGGGTGCGTTAGCATAGATTATTGCTATCCAGTCCCCCCAGCTCCCCCTAAGGCAGTGCGGTCGCGACCTAACCTATGCGATCGCACAGTTGCCCCTGACCTACACTCCACGTTCGCATCTATATGGGTGCGTTCGCACTGAGTAAAGACTGCCTGCCCCCAGCCCTCTCTAAACCTATGCGTTCACACTCCCTTATGTGCTTTCGCATAGAGTAATTTCCACCTCCTCCCAGACTTGTGCTATGCGTTCGCGGCTAATACTATGTGTTCGCATAGCACAAAACACCAGACACAAGCAAACAATTTTTACACCAGATTTTCAAGTTCAATAACACCCCGACACCTATCCGAAACACACCCGAGCCCTCGGGGCTCCAAACCAAGTATGCACACAACCTCAAAAATATTCTACGGACTTATTCGTGCGATCAAATCGCAAAAATAACATCATAAACAACTAATTAAACCCCAAAATCAATGAAATTTTCTCAAAGCTTCTTTAAACATCAAATTTTGCATTTATGGTCCGAATCACGTAAAATGAATTCTGTTTCTTACCAAACATTACAGACATAACATATATATTAAATCGAACTTGTACCGGGCTCCGGAACAATAATATGGGCCCGATACCACAAGTTTCACATATAATTTCATTTTCAAAAACCTCTTATATTTTCAGAAAATAATTTCTTTTAAAAATTCATTTCTCGGACTTGGGACCTCGAAATTCAATTTCGGGCATACGCCCAAGTCCCATATTTTCCTACAGACCCTCCGGGACCGTCAAATCACGGGTTCGGGTCCGTTCACCAAAAATGTTGACCAAAGTCAACTTTATTCAAATTTCAAATTCAAAATTTCTAATTTCCTCAGTTTTTAAGATAAAGGCTTCTCAGCTACACGCCCGGTCTGCCCACGCAAATCGAGGTGAGATACAAGGAGGTTTTCACGAGCTGGGAACACATAATTACTAAAAATACACGGGATGACCTTTTGGGTCATCACAATCTCCACATCTAAAGCAAACGTTCGTCCTCGAATGGACATAGAAAGGTAGCTGAATTGGGGAAAAGATGGGGATATCGGCTCCGCATATCGAACTCGGACTCCCAAGTAGCTGCCTCGACAGGCTGACCTCTCCGCTGAACACGGACCGAAGGATAGCTCTTCGATCTCAATTGACGAACCTGCCGAGCTAATATGGCTACCGACTCCTCCTCATAAGTCAAATCCTTGTCCAACTGGACACTGCTGAAGTCTAACAAATGAGAGGGATCGGCAAGGTACTTCCGACGCATAGATACATGAAACACCGGATGCACGGCTAATAAACTCGGTGGCAAAGCAAGTCTGTAGGACACCTCTCCTACCTTCTCAAGAATCTCAAAGGGACCAATGTACCTAGGGCTCAACTTGCCCTTTTTTCCGAACCTCATCACGCCCTTTATGGGCGACACCTGAAGCAATACCCGGTCTCCTACCATGAATGCCAAATCACGAACTTTGCGGTTTGCATAACTCTTTTTCCTAGACTGAGCTGTATGGATTCTATCCTGAATGATCTTCACCTTATCCAAGGCATCATGTACTAACTCGGAACCTAACAACCAAGCCTCCCCTGGCTCGAACCACCCAACTGGCGACTGACACCGCCTACCATACAACCCCTCATAAGGAGCCATTTGAATGCTCGACTGGTAGCTGTTGTTGTAGGCAGACTCGGCTAAAGGAAGAAACTGGTCCCATGAACCTCCAAAGTCAATGACACATGCTCGCAACATATCCTCCAAGATCTGAATGGTATGCTCGGATTATCCGTCCGTCTGAGGATGAAACGTTGTACTCAACTCAACCCGTGTGCCCAACTCGCGCTGAAATACTCTCCAGAAATGGAGGTAAACTGAGTACCTCGGTCAGAAATAATGGACACGGGCACACCATGCAGGCGAAAAATCTCCCTGATGTAGATCTTTGCCAATCTTTCTGAAGAATACGAAACTGATACAGGAATGAAGTGTGCTGACTTGGTCGGCCTATCTACAGTGACCCATACCGTATCGAACATCCTCTGAGTCTGTAGGAGTCCAACTACGAAATCCATGGTGATACGCTCCCACTTCCACTCGGGAATCTCAACCTGCTGCATCAAACCACTGGATCTTTGGTGAACGTACTTAACCTGCTGACAGTTCAAGCACAGAGCTACATATGCCACAATATCATTCTTTATCCTCCGCCACCAATAATGCTGCCGCAAATCCTACTACATCTTTGCGGTGCCCGGATGAATGGAATATCGGGAACTATGGGCCTCTTGCAATATCAACTTATGAAGGCCATCGACATCAGACACACAAATGTGGCCCTGCATCCTCAAGACTCCGTCGCCATCAACCGTAACCTGCTTGGCACCTCCGTGCCGAACCGTATCCCTAAAGACACATAAATGACGATCATCATATTGTCAGTCTCGAATACGATCAAACAATGAAGAACGGGCCACAATGTAAGCCAAAACACTGCCAGTCTCATGAATCGATTGGCTAAAGCCTGAACATCTAAAGCAAGCCGTCGCTCCCCGATCAAAATATAAGCAAGATTATCCATGCTGACTGACTTCCGGCTCAAAGCATTGGCCACCACATTGGCCTTCCCCGGATGATATAAGATGGTAATGTCTTAGTCTTTCAACAGCTCTAACCATCTTCTTTGCCTTATATTCAACTCTTTCTTCTTGAACAGATATTGCAGACTCTTATGATATGTGAACACCTCACATGACACACCATACAGATAATGCCTCCAAAACTTCAGTGCATGGACAATGGCTGCTAACTATAAGTCGTGAACTGGATAGTTCTTCTCATGAACCTTCAACTGACGTGAAGCATAAGCTATAACCTTGCCATCCTACATCAACACTGCACAAAGTCCAACCCGTGAAGCATCACAATACACTGTATATGGCCCTGAACCTATGGGCAAAACTAACATTGGTGCCGTGGTCAAGGCTGTCTTGAGCTTCTGAAAGCTCGCATCACACTCATCTGACCACCTGAACTAGGCACCCTTCTGAGTCAACTTGGTCATCGGGGCTGCGATAGATGAAAAGCCCTCCACAAACCGACGATAATAACCTGCTAAGACCAAGAAACTCCGAATCGCTATAGCTGAGGTGGGTCTAGGACAATCTCTGACTGCTGAAATCTTCTTGGGATCCACCTGAATACCCTCGGCCGACACAACATGGCCCAGAAATGCAACCGAACTCAACCAGAACTCACACTTCGAAAATTTGGCATCTAACTGATTGTCCCTCAGAGTCTATAGGACGACTCGAAGGCGCTGCTCATGTTCCTCCCGACTGCGGGAGTAAATCAAAATGTCATCAATGAAAACAATCACGAATGAATCCAGATAGGGCCTGAACACTCGGTTCATCAAATCCATAAAAGCAGTTGGGGCATTTATCAACCCAATTGACATCACCAAGAACTCATAATGACCATACCGAGTGCGAAAAGCTGTCTTAGGGACATCGGATGCCCTAATCCTCAATTGATGGTAGCCATATCTCAAGTCAATCTTTGAAAATACGGTGGCACCCTGATGCTGGTCGAATTAATCATCAATCCTCGGCAAGGGATACTTCTTCTTGATAGTAACCTTGTTCAATTTCCGGTAGTCAATACACATTCTCATTGTGCCATCTTTCTTCTTAACAAACAACACTGACGCACCCCAAGGAGAAACACTAGGCCTGATAAAGCCTTTAGCTAGAAAATCCTGGAACTGATCTTTCAACTCCTTTAACTCTGGCTGGGCCATACGATATGGCGGGGTAGAAATGGGCTGAGTGCCTGGAGCCAAATCAATGCAAAAGTCTATGTCCCTGTCGGGTGGCATACCTGGCAGGTCAGTAAGGAATACCTCTGGAAACTCACGGACAATGGGCACAGACTCCATAGAAGGAACCACGATACTAGAATCACGAACATAAGACAAATAGGCAAAACATCCCTTCTCAACCATACGCCGAGCCTTCATATACGAGATAACACTGGTGGAAGAATGACCTACAGTCTTGGCATGACAGTCCAGAATAGCATGATAGGGATATGTCCAATCCATCTCCAAAATGACATCGAAATCAACCATATCAAGGAGTAAAAGATCTACACGAGTCTCCAGACCATCAAGACCACTATGCATGAACGGTAGACTTGATCTACCACAATATAATCACCCACCGTTGTAGATACATATACATGAGTACTCAGGGAATCACGGGGCATAATCAGATAAGGAGCAAAATATGAAGACACGTAGGAGAATGTAGACCCCGGATCAAACAAAACCGAAGCATCTCTGTTGCAAACTGAAACCATACCTGTGATGACTGCATCAAAGGCCTCTGCCTCAGGTCTGGCGGGAATAGCATAGCATCGGGGTTAAGCCTCACCAATATGAACATCCCTGGGTCGACCTACTACGGGCTGACCTCTACCTCTCATAGCCTGCCCTCCACCTCTAACTGTCTAGCCTCCATCTCTGGCACCTCGACCTCCACCCCTAGCTGGTTGAGGGGGTGGGGGTGCATATGGTGAGGAAATCATAGCACGGGAACCCTGATGTTGAGAACCACTAGAAGCTCGGGGGCAAAACCTGGAAATGTGCCCTGGAACACCACAAGTGTAATAAGATCTCTGCTGTTGGGACTGCTGGCCCCGAAACTATCCATGTCGACCAAAATAACCACCCTGGAAGCTCTGAAGCGGCGGTGAACTGATAGGAGTTGGTGGTGCACTACGGGATACCTGGAGTGTTGACTGGAATGGTCTGGGAGGATGACCTCTGCCAAAAAAACTGCCTCCAGATGAGGCACCAATGAATCGGCAAAAATGACGAGGCCTCTTGTCAGACCCCTGACCAATGCCCTATGATAATACCATCTCAATCCGCCTGGTCACATTGGCCGCCTCCTGAAGTGAAATATCAGTACTTGTCTCTCTGGCCATCTGAAGTCTAATCGGCTGAGCTAGCCCCTCAATAAACCTCATCACTCTCTCTCGATCAGTGGGGAGTATCATAATAGCATGTCTGGCCAAAGTGATAAACCGGGTCTCATACTGGGTAACTGTCATAGAACCCTGCTGGAGACGCTCAAACTGCCTCCGAAGATCCTCTCTCTAGGTAACTGGTAGAAACTTCTCCAAGAACAACTTGGAGAACTGAGCCCAAGATAAAAGCAAAGATCCAGCTATCCTGGTCAAGCAATTATCCCTCCACCAAGTCTTGGCGGGACCAGAAAGACGGAAAGTAGCAAAATCGACCTTATTGGTCTCCACGATCCCCATGTTCCGAAGAACCTCATAGCAACTGTCTAAGTTATCCTGGGGATCCTCTGATGGTGCACCACTAAAAGTAGTAGGAAATAGCTTAGTGAACCGATCCAATCTCCATAAGGCATCAACAGTGTCACGCCCCAAAATTGAGGGACGGGACCGATGCCTAACCGAATGAACCCGGTCAAGCGAACCTGATTTGCCCTTCCTACCCAACGCGTTTCCCCGTGGTTGTAGCATACATTACTTATATAAGCTAGCAAGAGAAAATCAAAATGTGTATTCACAACACAAAGTCAATTCTTCCTTTTTTAACGTTTTAACATTAGATCTTTCCAAAACATACATACTAAATACAACATTACCGATACGGGACCACGATTACGTGTAAGTACAACAACTACCCAAAATATATTTACAACCCACATAATATCTACGGAGCCTCTTAGAGTACGGAGAAGTGTACATGGACTTGCCGGCAACAAGGCCCCGGCTATACCTCAAAAGAAATAACATATACAAAAGAAAGTCAACATGAACTACACACTTCCCCGAGAGGAAGTGGGGCTCACCAGAACTGGTGAAAGCAAGGAGGGGAAAGCACCACTATCGGCGATCGGCGCTACCTACTACAGAACCACCTACATCCATATAAAAGATGTAGCGCCCCCGGCAAAAGGGATGTTAGTACCATTGAATAGTACTAGTATGTGTGAACAAACCTACTCTAGATAGGATAAACATCAACAATCAAAGACACAAATAGAGACATCATACGATGATTCACCGAAGCAAGGGAAAACACAAACAAGAATTTCCACATTCCCCATCCCGTTTTTCCATCTTTTAGTTAATGTTCTTTTCAGTTCATCTTGTTATTATTATTACTGATGCACCATGTCGTTGTCACACAGAGCCCGATCTCTGCCCGATCAGCTAAGCCATCTTAGGTGAGGCCCGAATATACTCACATCTCATATCACCACCGTGGCATGTTCACACGGAGTCCGGTCACTGCCCGACCGTCTAGGCCATCTCAACTGAAACAGTGAGGCTATAATCATCATCATATCACAATTTCATGTCTCCATGTGTACGGCATAGAGTCCGATCCCGACCCGATCGGATAGGCCATCTCACCCTAGGATATTCTCCTATCGATTCATGGATATTTTAGGTCATTTTTATCATTTTCCGTCTTTTGATTCCCATCATACATCATTTCATTCTTTGATTCATCTTTCATATCATTAGAATCTCTTGATTCATATTTCATGTCAATCCAATCCTTTAATTCATATTCCATAACAACCCAATCCATTGATTCATGTTTCATATCAATTCAACCTCTTGATTCATATTTTCAAATCATTACAATCTCTTGATTCATATTTTATATCAATCCAACCTTTCACATTTACCACACCCATCACATAAGAGGATCACACACATAGTAAAAGAGGGAACATGATGATCACAATTTATACACTCAAATAGCATAACAACATGGTAGTAACATGGAACAGTATAGAAGCAAGGATTTCTCAATTAGGCACATGGAACACATATATTCCATAGATAATCCACAAGAGAATCATACCCGGAAAGCGAACACAAACGTGTCTATCCTATGAACATTAGAGTTAGGCATACATACCTCGAGTCGGGATTTTTCCTAATTTCTATCGCAAATTACCGGACCCTATAACACCTTCAATCTAAACACAATGTGACACATTTAAACTTAGAATTAGTAATTATGAACATGTCTTGAACTCATTTAGGCATTTTATCAAACGCTATGTGTTCCTCTAGATTTCATAACCTTTTTTTAGTGGAAGATTACTCCAACATACTTCCCTTTACTAGATTATGATAAATTAATTACATGCATGCAAGACTCTTAACCCCATCTCCAAGAACTATCCTATGTGTGTTTCATTTCAACTAGAATCTTAGAATTAAGGGTAATGGGGTGGAAGCTTACCTCTTATGGTGAAGAAGATGACGTCTTACTCGATCAATTCCAGGCCTGAGTGACGATGGAGAATCAAATTGGTGAAGGTGGGGACTTTCTCTCTCAAGAACTCACTCTTGCTTCTCTCTTATTTACCGGATTATAGTTCAAAATGAAGGGGATGGGTGTTTTATTAGGCTGGGGGTCGGGTTTTAAAATTAGAGAATTAGAAGCCCGATGCAGGTTTACACTCCAGAATGCGATCGCATTCCGATTATGCAGTCTGCAAACCTGCCGCATAATTGGCCCTCAGTTGAGCCAAAAAGAGAAGTAGATTGTCCAGGTATGCGGCAACTATGCGGTCCGCATACTTGTTATGCGATTGCATAGTGCGCCGCATAACTCCCTCCGCAAAACTCAAGAGCAAGAATGTGACAACTGTGTGGCCCGCATTCATGAAATATTATCGCATTGTGGGCCGCATAGCTGTCCTCAAAATGGACAGCAGACTGTCCAAGTATGCGACCACTATGCGGTCCGCATAGCTGATATGTGATCGCATAGTGGACCGCAGATCCGCACAAATCTGAGAAATCAAATCCTCTAAGACATGGGGTACTTTTCACTCCAAAATGGTCTGATTTAAGAATTCCTACAGTTACATCAACATGGGGACCTATCCGGGCATCGTTTTTAGTTTAACAAAAAAATTACGGGTCTTTACAAACAGACATAGCTTCTCCCTCAACGGCCGGTGCCACAATACCCAGCTGAGCTACTCCAGTTGTCTGAGGTGCTATAGTTTGGAACTGAGAAGCTAACAGCTCTAGTGTGCGGGTAGCGGGAGTCTAGGCCCCTCCCCCAGCCTGAGAGACGGTTAGTGTTGTAGGAAGTAGACCGGCCTGAGCCACGCTCTCATAAGGCCTACTAATCGGACCAGAGCGTCCTGAAGTACCGGGGTGGCAATGAACCTCTCTGGGACCTGAGTTGGTCCAATCGGAACTGTCTGAGCAGGAACCTCATCGGAAAACTCTAGCTGAGGATCCTGCACTGGGGTTGCTGCTCTGGGATGAGCTCTGCCCCGACCTTGGCCCCTAGCACGGCCTCGACCTCATCCTCGGCCCCTCGTAGGAGCTACAACTGGAGGATCGGGCTGCTGATCGGTAGATGAGGAAGCACGCATTCTCGCCATCTGCGAGAGAGTAGAATGGAAACTCAGTTAGCATTTTAGAATTCAAATCGCACGACAGAGATGAATAGATGTGAAGTTATTCCTAACTTTGCAGCCTCTGGCGATAAGTACAAACGTCTCCGTACCGATCCCTCAGACTATACCAAGCTTGTCCGTGACTTGTGAGACCTAGGCAACCTAGAGCTCTGATACCAACTTGTCACGACCCGAAATTTCCCACCATCGGGATCGTGATGGCGTCTAACGTTGAACCCGCTAGACAAGCCAATGTAATTGCTCAAATTTATTAAAAACCTTTGTTATTAAATAAGAACAAGTGAAATAAGACTTTTCCATAAATAAAAGATAACAATGAGAACGGGTAAAAGAAATACATAACTAGATCCACAATCTTTTAGGAATTCTCAAAATAACCAACGCAGATCTTTGGAGTCACAATGTCACGGACTATCTAAGATTAATACATAAAAAGGCTCTGAAAGAAATAATACATCTGTTTTGAAATACTAAAACAGAAATGAAGAAGTGGAAGGGGACGACAAGGCATGCGGATGCCTGCAGGACTACCTCAGTGTCTCCGAGTGGACTAAAGGAAGCCGCCTAGCTCAATATCCACTAGGTCCTGTACCGGGATCTGCACAATAAAAATTGTGCAGGTGTAGTATCAGTACAACCAACCTCATGTACTGAGTAAGTGACGAGGCTAGGACAGGACATATAATATCATTTGTGCAATTTAGTAATATATAAAAGAAATAACGACATGAAGTAACAGTTAAGTACAAAAACGGGGGAAAACATGGTGGGGAAAAGGGGTAGCAATTACTGGAATAACGGAACGAAGCAACAGTTTAAATATCAAAATAACAACTGGAATTAACAACACAGAACAAGCAAGGGCACGGAATCACCCTTCATGCTTTTACTCTCATCCTCACAATAAGTAAATAGAAATGGCACGGCATGTCCCCTCGTGCTAGAATATCATAAACGTGGCACGGAATGTCCCCTCATGCTATAATATCATAAACACGGCACGGAATGTCCCGGACTCGGTGGTCACTGACGGTCGGAGCATTCCATCAGTTCATACAGGAGACATCAAGGTGAATCGCAGACGTTCGTGAGCCTTGGCTTCACCTTCTACCCTTCACTTTTAGCTCTGTCTTATCTTATAGTTCAAAGACAGTCATATGTACTTATTTTTAGACCTTTGTTTTAGTAATCTCTTAGACAGTTCATGAGTATGTGACACCAGTTCTGGGTTATATGTATGGGTTTTACTTCGAAGCTTGCTATGTTATTTTCTTGTAATTTGGTAACTTTCATGTTGTTAACTAAAGCTGCCTTTGTCATCCTGTTTTATCTTAGTTGTTAATGAGTTTTATTTAGTTCAAACGTTGGCTTGTCTAGCGGCTTAAACGTTAGACGCAGTCATGGCCCGACGGTGGGATTTTGGGTCGTGACAGAACATAGCACTAGGTTTTGCATGCAACTAAGGAATCAAATCACGAGGCTATGAACACTAGCCTCGAGATGAAAAACGAGAAGCAACACTTGTTTGGATGGCCGCACATAAGCAACTAATCAAAGGATATTATAACAGAAGGGCCAACCTTTGCCACATCGGAATCGGGGACTTAGTCTAAAGTAAAGTCACCCTAAATACTCGAGACCCAAACAAAGGAAAACTAGGCCCAAATTGGGAAGGCCCATATCATGTTATTGGTATCATTGGAAAGGGATCTTACAAACTCGGCACGATGGAAGGCAAACAATTGCTAAACAATTGGAATATTTCATTGGTCAAACGATATTTATTGCTAAGGTATGACTTTCTCCTTTTTCCGTTTGTATTCGAGACTAACTCATTGTAGATGTTCGATCGAAGACGTTGTGGGCACCTTTCCACACGAAGACCTTAGGTTTTAAAGCACGCATTGCACTCTATTTTGTCTTAGATTGGGTTTTATCCCAAATGGGTTTTTCCAGTGAGGTTTTTAACGAGGCAACAATTATGTGCTACCTAATGAAAATTCAACCTCGTATATCAGGGGGGCATCACCTTCGGAGGCTATATTTTCGAGAAAAATTACTTCACGCCAAAGAGGGCATCGATAGGAAAACTTTGTAATGGGCCAAACGGTCAGAGGAACAGTGTCCATATAGAACAGTCGAGCCCCGATGGCAAAACATGTACGCATGTATGAATTATTCAAAGAAGCATTCTTTATATACCAAACACTTTGTGTATAGACGAAATTTGCTACTACGCAAACTCCATACTTTGTGATTCTCTGTAAAAAATGGCTCAAGATCCAAAACATGAACACACCTCACCCACTCGGGGACTGTCATCGATAGTCAACACATTTGAAGATATCTAAACTCGAATTTGTAAGACCTCAAAGAGTCATCCCTCGACGTAAAAGCCAAGGCCATCATACTTGGGGACTAACATTTGGAACAAGTTCGAAATTCCATCAGGAAACAAGTCCAAGATATATGCCTGAAGGCTACGGCCATATTAAAGACTACGGTCACTTAAAAAGACTACGGCCGAAATAATGCGGCTCGGAGACGTCCGACTTCCACCATAAACTAAAGGCCTTCAAATACTTCAAAAAAATAGTTAAATAAAGGCTACCCTCGGCAAAATAATCAAAGGGCTTCGATAAAATAAGCCCTCAAGAAACCTCAAGAGGTATCAAATTACTTACACACAAACGTATGCTAAGGCACTAAAAACAAAAGGGTTCTGATCAACACTAAACCCTCGAAAAACCCAATGGGTAAAAGATGTGTGCCAAGTCATAAACATAAAAAAATTTACTAAGTCTTTTAAGCCAAAAAAGGGAAATAATTGCCATCTCTTAGAGGCCATAACGGCCCGACTTAAAAGAGCCTAAGGGCCGATACGCTTAGGGTTCGAGACCTTGTTCTCGCCCCATTCGAACCCAAAGGTTCGATTATCCCGAGCCCAAGCAAATATTTTTTATGACTCGGGGACTTACCATTATCAAACACAAAGGGTCTATTCCCCAAAGATTCGAACCTTATTCGAACTCAACCACGAAAACGTGAAATAAAACGTTCAAGATAAAATCTCGAATATACCATTCGAAGAATTAAATTATTACAAGAATTTTAAGGCAAGAAGTATTGAGAAAGCATTCAAGGAAGTTTCTTCTTTTATATACTTAAGAAATAGATATGTACAAGAATTTGACAAAATCGAAAATACAAAAGTAAAAAGAAAATTCCTATCTATGCCCCGGGATCGGTCTCTTCTTCGGGAGCAGTTTCTTCAACGAGAGAATATTATTCTTGGGGTCCCTCCTCATTATCAGACCCAGCTTGGTTGCCTTCACCATCTTTGTCATCGTCGGAGGAGACAAGAAATTTGGCATCATCTTTCATCGCCCTTGCTTGAGCTATCTCTTCAGTGAGGTCAAAACCTCTAGCGTGAGTATCTTCAAGGGTCTCCCTCAGAGATTAGCACCTGGCCAAGTCATTACTTCACTTTTCCCGATCAGCAGCTTCCTCAGCTCCGTTTGAGCAGCCTCGGTGTCCCTTAAGTACACGGCAACGATTTTATCAGCCGTGACCTTCGTCTTCTCTGCGTCAGCCCTGGCTTTAGAAACCTTGGTCTCAGCCTTGGCATGTTTGACCTCGAGCTCGGCGATCCTCTCGGCCTGGGTCGAACTGCTCTCTTTGATACCCCTGAGCTGAGTCTCAGTTGATGCTAGTTTGGTTAGCACAGCTTCTTTCCCCGCAGCAAGGCGGTCCATATTTTCCTTCCACTAGTTGCACTCAGCGTCAACCCTTTCAACCTTGCCTTGAAGCTGCCCCATCATCTCCACCTTTTGCTGCAATTGAGAAATCGAAGGGCTAACTTCCACAGTTGGGACGAGGAGACCATACTCTTTCAATACAACAGTTACCTGCTTGTCCAGCTAGGCCTCATACCCGTGAAACTTGTCCAACTCTGCCCTAAGGTCTTTGAGCTCCTCCTCCTTTTGACTACAAAGGTATAACGACCCGTAAAATTTTTAACAACAACTCGAGATCTCGTAATGCCAAGTTAGATTCCTGCATTATTATAGTAGAAATCCTTCGCCGCGAGCAAGCTCACCGCGGTTTGGACTTTTTGATTGAATACTACCCTTCGAACTAAACGAATAATATTTCTCAGAATTGCGCATTTCTGCGGCTCAGTATGCGGCCGCATAATCACTCTGCATACCACATTATGGTCGCAGGGTGAGGCACGAAACTTACTATATTTGGGTCCAGTTATGCGGCCTAATTATGCGATCGCATAATTGCTTTGCGGGCCTAATATAGATCGCGTATCTGCCTTGAAATTTTGCGGAGGGGAGTTCTACGGCGAATTATGCGACCGCTAAACCAGTATGCGGACCGCATAACGGTCGCATACACAGTCAAAATTTTTTACTTCCGGGAGGCTATTTATGCGGTTACTTTGCGGACCGCATACCTGTGACTGGGCACCCATTTTAATTATTTTTAAACCCGATTCTATTTTGATAAAAACACATATCCCTTATCATTTTGAGCCATTTTGTGATATTGTAGAGTGATGAAGAGGGATTCTTAGATTGAGAAAGATCATCCATCCACAAAAATTCATCATTCTTACTAAATGCTTGTAGATATCCAAGAGGGCGCAAGATTAGAGAATCGCTTGAAGGTAAGAACCTATACCCTATCCTCTAAATTAAGAAGTCTAGTAAAAGGGGGAATAATTGGTAAAGTAAATGTGATATGGGTGAGGTAAGTTTCTTGCATGCATGTATTCCTAGAATGGGAAGGGAGTTCGTAAGATAAGAATGGGTGGAAGAACGGTAGAATGATTAACAAAAGGACTAAGAATAGTAGTACACACCTAGTGATTGGCAAAATTCTCTAATGAGCTAGAATTGTGATTATTCTCCTAATTTTTGGTTCAATTTTGCTATATTGTTAGAATAGATTAAAGTCGCTAATATCGGGATTGTCTAAAAGCTCTAAAGAAAAATCAATTGAGGTATGTATGGGTAACTCTATTCTTCTTATAATCGAGCTCCTAATGTCCGATTATTTGGTGTAAGTTCCTGACTTGGTCATACTTGAACTGAATGTCTTAATGTGTTGAGTTTAAAGATTTATGTTTCATGATTGTTCTGAATTTTTACCATGCCAATATGATATTTAAGAATGTGATTATGATTCCCCGAGTCCCCTCCCTTTTGTGTGCAATGCCCTATGTGATGGTACTTCTCGATATGAAGGAAAAATGTTATTTGAACGAATAAGAAGGGAAAAAGACTTGAATTGTAAAATGCGTCCAAGTGCCAAGAACTATGCAGTAAAAGATGGGAAGGAAATGTGAATTATATGAACAATTGAAAGTGGATATGTCCCAAGTGAGATGGCTTAGCCGATCAGGCCGAGATCGGACGCCATGTTGTACACATGGTATCATTTATATTGGATCACTGATTATCATTATGAATTTGGATATGTCTCACTTGGGATGGCTTAGCCGGTCAGGACAAGACTGGACTCCGTGTAAAAATATGGTGGCATTATGAGTTGTGGAACTTAGCACTAAAGATTATTAACCTAAAAGATGGAAAGACTGTGGAAACTATGTTATCTGTGCTGAGTGTTCCCTTGTATTTCTGTGAAGAACTATGTGATTTCTATGACTACCTTCTCAATGTTTTACTGTTCACTCTATTAAGATAGGTGTTTGCCTTATATACTAGTATTATTCGACAGTACTAACGTCCCTTTTGCCGGGGCGCTACATCTTTAAATGGATGTAGGTGGTTCCATCGCAGATAGTGCTGATCGCAGATAGTGGTGCCTTCTCTCTCTCCCCACAGTAGTCTTGGTAAACCCCATTTCTTCTCGGGGTCATGTATATCATATGTTGTTCTTCTTTTGTAAAAGTTACCACATTTTATGGTATAGCCAGGGCCTTGTTACCGGCATTGTCATGTTTGTCTTTTGTATCTTTAGAGGCTCCGTAGACGCTTATGTGGGTCATGTATGGGTGTCGGGGCGGTTGATTAATCAACTTGTAATTTAACTCTCTTCCACTAAATTGTAAACTGTATGTACTTTTGGAAACGTAACTATGGAAATATGTATCTAAGGAAGAATGGACTAGAAACATATCTATATGTATATAATTGGCCTCCTCCTAGCTTAACAAATGACGTTGCGATCCCTTTTTGGTTTATGAATGAGTCGGGTAGGAAAGGCTTAACACGCTTGCTCGATCGGGTTCACTCGGTTGAGCGCCAGTCGTGCTCCCCGAGGTTGGGGCTCGACAAAATGAGACTCAAGGCCTTCCCTTCACCCAAGGACTTCTTTAGTTCGGCCTCACACTGGCTTAGGTCGGCCTTAAACTTGGAAAAAGCCTATGCAGAAAAGAGAGTTATCAGCTAAGGTAAGCTGAGAAAAGGGAAACTGCAACGCTAAGAACTAATGATTACTTGAGAGAAGAAACATTGGCCCTCTTCAAAGATGGTAGACGCATCGTTGAGGTCGGCATCTCGACCCCAGCAAAACAATCACGGAAAGGATCGTCCTCACTGTGGACTCTACGTAAGTCAAGCGTTCTCAAGGCCCGAGCTTCCCTTATGGCGTCCTCAGAGTAAGCCGGTAACAACGGAGAATGATCCATTGTCATGGCCCCAAGCAGGTCGCCCGAGGTGCTCTGTTTAGTCATGGCGACCTCGGAATCTATTTTCTTTGGTGTGCTCGTCGAAGGCCTAAGAACAATCGTAACCTCGGGTGATTCAAGGACTTTGCCCTCATCTTCCTTCGAGGTTTACTCACCTCGAGGTAGGATCTCTGACTCGGAGGTTTGGCAGCCTCGATTGGCTAACTGGTTCGAGTCACCAGCACTGAATCCTCGCCCTCGTCTACTTCATCATCCATGAGCTGGTGGACTGATTCTATATCCACATGAATGACATTCTTCCTACGTCTCCGAGCAGGGCCCGCTTTATTTTGGGGGTCTTCGGGCTTCAAAGCCCTTTTCTCTTATTTTCTTTCTTCGATTTTGGAATCGGGGACTCGATCATTTCCCCAGGAGGGGCCTGCCTTATTTCATAGAAATCCCTAATGCTTGCATAGATTAAAACTAAGTATGAGAAGGGAAAATTCTCCGATAAAGAAGAAACCACCAGGACTTTACCATGATGTTTGGCTTCCCATTTTTCCCTCACCAAGTCACGCCATCGGCATTCGTCATACGAGGAGGTCGCGGCTAGTTACTGAACCCAATCTTCGAGATCAGGGATCGCATGGGGCATCCAAGCAACCGTTGCAAACAAAGGTAAGAATGTCATGCAAAGCATAGTTAAAATACAAAAAATAGCTCAGGAAACGATTTTGGAAGTATTATCTTGTTGAGGAACGATTTTGGAAGCTTTCGCCATTACTTCTAGTTAAAAGAAGCGAAACAGGAAGGGATTTAATGACATCTGGCACTAAAAGGGCGGAGAAGCTAGTGGCGAAGGAGAAAGAGATGAAGAAGAAACGATCAGAGGAGTTGCAAAGAGGAATCAAAGTCCTTAATGGGAAGAGGGGCCATGTATTTATAAGGGGGCCGTGACGTTTCGACGGCGATAATGGTCGACCGCCACTGGCGTGCATTTAATGTTTTGGGGAAGCGCACTGACGGGACGTTTCAGTCACCTCAAACACTTACGTTACGAGGATGATGTCATTATCAGGAACTCCGAAAATTCAAGGCTAAAATTATTTTTTATCATTCTATTCTAAAAAACGTGGGGACTATCTCTGTGTGGTAAAAATCAGGTATGCCCGATTTCATGGGCTTGGAGAGTCACTTCGAGCCCAATGAATCAAGCTCGAGCTTGACAACGGAGTGTGAGGCTCAAGGATCAAAGTGTATGATGAGTACCTGGGCTGAGTATGACCTACCCCGAGATAATGTTATTATGGGTTTGTAATGGAATATGCGAGATTCCCGCAATGACACAAAGATCAAGGCGTAAATTCCGGAATGGATCTGTATGAAGTCATACTAGTCAGTTAGACAGCTGTACAATTAGACTCCTTACTTAAAATGGAATTATACCCTATTTAAGACTCTTCAATTATATAAAGAGGAGCCCATTCATTTGTAAACATCATCAATCATTGGAAAAGAATATACACTCTTATTTTCTGGGTCGTCTCTCATCAGAATTATTCCTTAGCTTTATTGTCCTTCGTTTACTGTTCATATTCGTGTACCTCGAGGCCATCATAGCTCGAGGTCGAGACTTGCTCATACACTGGTTTGATTTAGCTTGCTCACTTAACTTATATGTTTGTATTCTTGTCTATCAATTAGTATTTCACTAGATCACATATCTTTAATACCTCAATACAAATTTAATTGTTACTCGGATTTTAGGGAAAACAGTTACCAACATCTTCATCAGAGATATCCAAATGGACATTCTCTGGGTCATCAACGAGACTAAAAGGAATTGAACTTTAAGGGGGATCTTGAGAGACATGGGTTTCATCATCCAAAATCACGCGTCTTCTGACGAGGCTTCCTTAGTAAGGAACCGTCTTCGGTATCCTCTTCATCTTCGGACCCATAGGCTTCAGCAGTCTTTCATAGGGGAAGATTCTCTCAAAATATGTTCTTGCGCAGAGCATATAGAAATCCTTGTAGAGGGAACAGAAACGAGATTGATGCAACGAATGGAAAACCCTTAAAAAAAGGAGAAGAAGTATATGCATTAAAAGGAAGGAACAAGCAAAGAGAAATGAAACCATGGGAATAAAAAGTTACAGTGCGTCTCCACTTTCCATCAAACTTTCTGTGAAAGAATTTTCCAGGATCTCTTATACATGGGAGCAGTAGTCCACATTTTTTCTACCCAAGCACGGAAGTCAGGATTTTCTTCGAAAACTTCCATGGTTGCTGAAAAATAAACATACATTCATATAAAGAAAATCAAGATATCAAGAAAAGTAAGGAAAAGAGAAAAACAGTTACGTGCAAAATTCCACTTTTCAGGGAAAAGCATATTTTCAACACCCATTAATCCACGGGTAGGCAATAAAATATTGAGCACACCAGCCATGGTCACAATCATCCTCGGGGCTGACTAAAACCCTTTAACTTCTAGCCATAAGGGAAAAGACACCTTCACGAAACAGTTTTGGAGAATAAAATTGGATCAAGTGACGGAAGGTAAAAGGGATGAAAACCAATCCCAACAAGTAGCGAAGGCAAGCAACTGCCCTCCACACAATGGAACTTATTTCACTGAGCGAAACATTTAAGTAGAGACAGACGTCAATAATCACAGGGTCAATAGGATCTTTAAACCCTAAAGTGAAAGGATTTGTGTAGACAAAAGAAAAACTAGCATGGGAATAAGTGATTATTTTATTAGCACTGGGGAATCAACACTGGAAAATCTGATTTCCATTGTAGTGTTGGAGTAAACAAGATTGGGTAATGTTCAGCAGGTTAAGATATGCTATAGAAGAAACTTGTTTTATCATAGCTTCACGGAAAGACATGGGACTTTTTGGGCGTAAAAGTGCTACGAAAGAAAACTTTTGAGGGACAGTCCCAGAAATTGTAGGCTCACGCATGGGTTCATTCTGATCCCCTATAACAAGATGGTTTGACAGTACTATTTTAATGAGTAGAACTACGAGTACATAATGAACCCAAACTGCGGATTCTACCACCTCTCCTGCTCCTGGTAGGGCAGTACAAGGAGCAAATTCATCAAAAATCACCACTTTATATGGGTCCGTTGTTGAACAAGACATCTTTAGTGAAGGAAATATAGGAAAACGATGAAGCAGTACAGAGAAAAGGTAGGGAGATGAATGCAAAGAAGAAGAAAGATATTTCTAAAATTAAGTATGATGAGGTATTTATAGTAGAAAGCAATCGTCATTAGGGTTGATCCTTTTGAACTGTCATCATGGGACCGTCACTTCGTGACTGATCCAGCAGTAGAAAATTCTTAAAAAAGAGCTTAAAACCGCAGAACCAATCATAGGTGAGACATGTTCCTTTTGCATTAAATGGACATGATATATGTCACATCGATTATGAAAAAAGAATTATGTTACTCAAGAAATGGCAGTAAGAAATTCCCGTTATAAATACTTACCACTTCTCCAATATTCAAAAAGTGGGGGGACTATCTCTATTTGTGTGAAAAAGGCATGACACGTGGATTGCCATCAAGGTGGCAAATGGACTACCATCAAGGTGACAAGTGGCACTTCCAATTAATCGACCTTGACAGCTAAAAAAAGAAGAAATAAGAGAAGAATGGATAAAGACCATGAGAGGGAAGATGCACGAATTTGTTACAAATAAGGAAGGTAAATCGACATCAATCGTGGTTATGAGAAATCTTCAGTCGTAAATGCTTCTGTTACAATTATATATGGTAACTGGTAATCAAGACAATTAATGCCATTAACAAGCCCGAATTAAGTAAGGAAATCTTTTTATTTATTTACTCCTATATAAAGGCCTACTCCTAATTAATGGTAGCTTATTTTTTATTAATATAAGCAATTCTTTTGCTTTATTAAAAAGGTTCCAACAGCAATTCTGGGAGAGATAACCAATCTATTTTGAGTTTTCTATCACTGTCAGTTACTTTCCTTATTCGTTTTACTCTTAAAATTACCAAGAAAGAGAAGTAATTTTGGTTATCAGTAACCCGATCTCTTCTTGATATTCACTTTGATCGAGAAATCTATTTTGGGCTAACCAATCAGGTCGTGTATAATTCATGAGAAACATTGCACTATCAACATATTCAGTTTGAGAAATATTGGATTCCTTATTCTTTCTCAAGTGTATGCTAGGATCATAAGTAGTTCTCACATGAGCTATATCAAAACAATTAAACCTTTTCAACTGCAACCTCACGGTCGGTCATTTTGAAAGTTATAGCCTCATTTCCCCATTTACTGCTCATTTTGTACTTTATAGATTTATGTGACTTGCGGGGGTAGTCGGTACAGGTCCGGAGTGATTTCAGAATGAATTGAGACACTTGGTCACAAGGTTTGAAGCTTAAGTTGGAAAGGTTGATCGAATGTTGACTTATGTATAAAAGACTCCGGAATGGATTTTTGATGGTTCCGTTAGCTTAGTTGGGTGATTATGGACTTAGACGCGTGTTCGGATCGTGATTTGGATGTCCGTAGTTGAATTACGCTTGACATGGAAAAAGTTGGAAACTTGAAAGTTTGACCGAGAGTGGACTTTGTGGATACCGGGCTCGTATTGGGGTTCCAAGAGTTGGAGTAGGTATTTGGTGTCATGTCAGACTTGTGTGTAAAATTTGAGGTCAATAGTGCATGATTTGATAGGTTTTGACGTCGTTTGTAGAAATTGGAATTCCTTGGTTTCAATATGCTTGAATTGGGGTACAATTCATATTTTTAATGTTGTTTGAGGTGATTTGAGGTCTCGACTAAGTTCATATCGTGTTTTAGGACTTGTTGGTATGTTTGGTTGAAGTCCTAACGGCCTCGGGTTGATTTCGGATGTTTAACGGATCTAAAATAAGACTTAGTGCATTGCTGAAGCTCGGAGTTTTCTAGTGTGATCGCACCTGCGAGGGGTTGGCCGCAGGTGCGGCTGGAGTGGTGCAGAAGTGAGGATGGCTTGAGCTGGGGGATTTTCGCAGGTGCGAATGATTTTTCCGCACCTACGAGGTCGCAGATGCGGAGAGGTGTTGCAAGTGGGCGAGTGGGACGGGAAGCCTGAAGGCGCAGGCGCAAAAGTAAATCTGCAGGTGGGGATGTGCATCTGCACATGAGAGAACGCATAAGCGGAGGTGGGCTAGGGTCCTGGTTCGCAGAAGCGATGTAAAATCCCTAGAAGCGGGACCGCATATGCGGTCAAGTGGAGCTTATATGCGAGACCCCTGGACAAAACATTAAATACGAGGGTTTCATGTTTTCTCTCATATTGGACTTTGCAAACTCGGTCTAAGGCTATTTTTGAGAGGATTTTCTAGGGGTTTCTTGAGGTAAGTCAGTTGTGCTCATTCTTATTCGATAATCTTCTTTCCTCATTGAATTTGCCACCTAGTTTGTGTCACTCTAAGATGGAAATTGGGAGTTTGAGGCTAGGGATTCAGAGAGTTTAATTTGGGGATTTGGGTCACGGTTTGGTGTCGAATTTTGATAAATTTTATATGGTTGGACTCGTGAATGGATGTGCTTTCGGATGTTGTAACTTTTGTCGAATTTTGAGACGTGGACCGACTTTTGAGTCGACTTTTTACTTTTAGTTTATAACTTAGTATTTTCTTATGGAATTGATTGTATCGAACTGTTTGGCTAGATTCGAGGCATTTGGAGGCCGATTCGCCAGGCGAGTTGGAGTAGGGATTTGCATTGTTTGAGGTAAATAAAAGTTCTAAATTTTGTTCTATGGGCATGAAACCCCGTATTATGTTTCATGTGAGTGGCTTTGAGGTAATGCACATGCTAGGTAACAGGCGCGTGGGCGTGCACCGTAAGAATCATGACCCATCCATGAAACTGTATAGTTGAACACTCTGTTGTTATCCATATATTCTCTATGTGCTATAGAAATTGAATTTTAAATCATATTAGAAATAATGTTTGGGCTATATGTTGGAACTGTAGGACATACAGAGGATGTGCTACGTGTTGAATTATCTGCTAAATTGTTATTTTGAACTCAACCACAGATTTACTTGCATATTATATCTCAGTCTCTATTGTTCTTTATTATACATTATATCATCGTTGTTTGGACTGATTATCATGATTATTGAGAGTCCGAGAGACTAGAGAGATTGATGATAGAGTGAGGTCGAGGGTCTGATTGTGGGGATATTTATGGTATCGGGATGCATGTCGCAACATGTTTTATTGATTTATGCCATGATTGGCTTGTTATAGTGCTTGGGCTGAAGGAGCCCCTCCTGAGTCTGTACACACTCTTACTGAGTGCAGGTACCTACTGAGTGTGAGTGCCGAGCTACTGAGGGGAATAAGAGACTGTGAGGAATGAGTAATTGTGAGGCTGGAGTGCATGGGAAGACTGAGTGATTGTTGCTCTGAGATTTCACACCTGATTTCTATGATGACCCGGTCGGTCATTTTGAGAGTTAGATCCCCGATCCTCTATAATAAGCTTTCCCCGTATCTTTTTCTGCTATTTTGCCTTGCCGGGAGGGTTCGTTTTGGTTTTCAGAGTGAATTGAGACACTTAGTCTCTTAATTGGAAGCTTAAGTTGGAAAAGTCGACCGGACGCCGACTTGTGTGTAACAACCTCGGATTGGAATGTTGATGGTTCTGTTAGCTCTGTTAAGTGATTTAGGACTTAGGAGTGCGTCTGGAATGTAATTTGGAGGTCCGTACTAGAATAAGGCTTGAATTGGCGAAAGTTGGAATTTTGGCAATTTCGGCCGGCAGTGGAAATTTTGATATCGGGTTCAGATTGGGTTTCCGTAAGTTGGAGTACGTTCGTGGTTTCATTTTTGACTTGTTTGTAATATTTGAGGTCATTCGGACGAGATTTGATATGTTTCAACGTCGTTTATAGAATTTAGAAATTTCAAAGTTCATTATGCTTGAATCCGTGTGCAATTCGTGTTTTTGATGTTGTTTGATGTGGTTTGAAGGCTCGACTAAGTTTGTATGGTATTTTAGGATTGGTTGGTATGTTTGGTTGATGTCCCTGGGGCCTTGTGTGAGTTTCGGGTGCTTAAAAGGTGAAATTTGGACTTAGGAAAATTCTGAAATGTTGTTTGTAAGGAGGAGCTCAGGGATTGCAGGTGCGAGATAATATTCTACATATGCGATGCCCGCAGATGCGACTATTGAGCGCATGTGTGAAGAGAGACCGCAAAAGCGGACCATTTTCTGCAGGTGCGCACACGCAGGTGCGACCACCTTATCGAAGATGCGGGCTTTGAGGACTTAAGTGAAGTCCGCACCTGCGTTGATTTTTCTGCAGGTCCGGTTATCCCCTAGCAGAAACGAAATCGCTGGGCAGAAAAGAGAAATTTCGAGGGTTTGATCTCATTTTCATTTTGGGACTTGTAGAGCTCGGATTTGGGTGAAATTTCAAAGGATTTTTAGAGGAAGTTATTGGATAATGATTCCTAACTCGATTTAAGTTATATTTAATTAATCTATTGTTGTGTTCTTCATTTAATTAAGGAAATTGAGTGGGAAAGTTGGGGAAAAGGGGGAAAAGTTCCCCAAACAAAATTATGAGTTTTGAGGGGGATTTACGCATCAGATTTGGATAAGTTTTGTACGAGTGAACTCGTGAGTGAATTGGTGTTCATATTTGATAACTTTTACCCGATCACGAGATGTGGCCCGGGAAGGCTTTTTGAGCGATTTTCCAATTGCTTGCTTTAACCTTGATTCTGTTCGCTAGATTAGTTTCTTGAAGTTATCTTATGTTATGTAATTTGTTTTGGCTAGATTTGGGCCATTCGGGGTCGGATATTTGTGGAAAGAGCATTATTTCAGATTGATTTGAGTTTGGTTCGAGGTAAGTGGCTTGCCTAAACTTGTTTAGGGGAACTCCCCTTAGGATTGGTACTATAGTTGATATATCAGCGTCGTGTACGTGAGGTGAGGAGTACGTACACGGGCTATTTGTTGTAAAACCTGATTTTCACTAAATACTAATCTGTTTTTCCTCTTATTTGAACTTATTAGCATGTTTAGTATCATGTTAGACTAAGAAAGCATGCCCACTTGCCTTAATTGTTTACTTGAACTACGTGCAGCATGTTTGGTAGTTTTTAACTATTTTTCCTTAACTTGTACTTAGGTTAAATTGTAAGATTTCGTGTTGTAACTATTAAATGCTATTGTTTGGTTGTATATTTACTTTGGGACTACGGTGGTATTCCGAGAGATCCCCATGTACTGCATAGTTACTTTAGGACTACGGAACGGTATTCCGGGAGATCCCCCTGTCTTGCATATATACTTTGTGACTACGGAACGATATTCCAGGAGATCCCCCTGCACATTTACACTTGGGACTACGAGACCCTGTTGTATTATTGTGTACTGAGCTATTTTTTCCCATGATTTCTTCCTTGTTACAATTCAGTCTTTATTTACTGCAATATATCATTTTTGCTTTGCCTTGTGTTATGTATATTCCAGTAGGGCCCTGACCTAACCTCGTCACTACTCGACCGAGGTTAGGCTTGGCACTTACTGGGTACCATTGTGGTGTACTCACGCCCTTTCCTGCACATGTTTTTCATGTGCAGATCCAGGTACCTCTTACACGCCTCATCATTAGTGCAGTCGCTGCAGCTTACTGGAGACTTCAAGGTACATCTGCTCGTTCCCACAAATCCTCGAAGTCCCCCTCCATCCCTTATGTTGTTTTCTTCTTTTATCTCTTTTATACACTAGTGTATAGAAGATAGACAAATTTCGTAGAGCTTGTGACTCGTGATTACCTAGTTTTGGGAATGCTTTTATATTCGAGTGTTGGGTTACTTGTACATGCCGAACAATATTTTTGTCACTATATAGTATTTTTGAAGTCTAGTTGTTATTTACTGCTTTATCTCCGTTATTTCGAAATCATTAGGCTTACCTAGTCGTAGCGACGAGGTGCCGTCACGACGTCTTACGGAGGGAGAAAATTGGGTCGTGACAATTTCATTATTGTTGTACTTCAGCTGGCATATATCATTGTCATGTAATTTCTAAGAGATATTATATCATGTTTCAATTGAACTTGACATGAATTAACTATTTTAGCCTTAATTGTCGAACTTGAAAGCATGTCTATCTTCCTATGTTGTAATTTTTGTAAGTGAACTATAACCGTGAAGCTCGTCATTACTTTTAGGCGATTATTTAGTCTTGCTACTTACTGAGTTGGTTGTACTCACCTATACCCTGCACTTCGTGTGCATATCCAGGTGTTTATGGACACGGTGGGTGTTGATTTCTCTATGCAGCTTGATCGTTTTCCAAGGTAGTTGCCCGGCATTCACAGACCTTGTCTCTCTTTTCCTATCTTTCAGCTTTATGTATTTAGTTTTAGCCTTTCATAGATAGCATTTCCAGACTTGTGTTGTATAGACGCTCATGTAATCAGTGACACCTCGATGTTGGGAATTTCTGTATTTGGTTTCTATTCAGTTTTTGAGAGTTTTGATGATGTAAATCTGTGTTATTTTTTTTATTTTTCATTTAAAAGTGTTGCAAGTATTTTGAAGTGTCAGCTTGCCTAGAACCACATTAGGTGCCATCACAACAGGCTAAGTTTTGGGTCGTGACATCAATTTTTTTTAAATATAATGAGACAAAGATAACGAAAAACCGTTAGAAGTTCTTTTCATTTTAATCCATAAAATCACATATGCTTATCCAAGATATTTCATTTAAAATTTTAGATAAAAAATTCTTAGTCTCATTAACAATATTCATATTAGGGCCAATGATTAACATGTCATCCACATACAGACATATAATCACACAATCTGATCCTATTATCTTGTAATAAACACAAGTACCAGATACATTAACAACAAAATCATTATCCACTAATGTGCTATTAAACTTTTCATACTAGTGCTTAGGTGCTTGATTTAGACTATACAGAAACTTTCTCAATTTGCATACTTTGTTCTCCTGTCCTTGGATCACAAACTCCTCAGGTTGAGTCATATATATCTCTTTCTCTAAATCACCATTTAGGAAAGCAGTTTTAACATCCATTTGATGTATCACTAAATTATGAATAGCGGCTAAAGCAATAAGAGTTCTAATAGTCGCTACCTTAGTACCAGAAAGAATAAGTATCAAAATAATCAATGTCTTTCTTTTGGTTAAAATCCCTAATAAAAACTCTAGCCTTATATTTTTCAATTGTACCATCATGTCTCAATTTCTTCTTAAATATCCACTTGCTACTTATGTTTACAACCTTTAGGAAAACTAGACAAGTCCCAAGTGTGGTTAGAAACTATAGAGTCTAATTTACTTTTAATGGCCTCTTTCCAAAAATTAGCATATATTGACCTCATTGCTTCATTATTAGGGTCTTCTATTATTAAACAGATAGACACCAATTCATCATTCAAAATATCAAGATCAATATTTTCAGTGAAGAAAGTAATGATAAAGTCAGGACCAAAGTTATCTTAAATTTTATGTCTCTTACTCCTTATAAGTTCATTTTTATGATCATTAGCAATAAAACTAGAAGAAGGCACAATATGAGAATTAAAAGACATTGAAGTAGAAGTATTATTAGGCATATCACTAGCCTGATTATTTTTCAATGGAAAAACATGCTCAAAAAATTCTGCATCTCTAGATTCACAAATAGAACTATCATTCAAAGACATAAATTGATAAGCAACACTATTATAAGCATAACTAATAAAAGTAACATCAAAAGTCTTGGGTCCAACAATTATTTATATAAAATAAGGTAGACCAACCTTAGCCAAATACCCCAACACTTTCAGAATTTTCAAGTTAGGGGCAAACCCTTTCCATAACTCTTATGGGGTTTTATCTGAATTCTCATGAGTGAATTTATTAAGAACATAACATATAGATAAAACTGCTTCCCCCACATGTTATCATATAAACCCGAACTCAAAAGCATAGAATTCATCATTTTCTTAAGGGTTCTATTTTTTCGTTCCGCTACACCATTTTGTTGGGGAGTATAGGTACCGCTAACTTCATGTATTATACCATTTGTATCACAAAAGGATTCTATAGTATTAGTACTATATTCGCCACCCCTGACAGACCTAAGTCTCTTGATTTTTCTGTTTAATTTGTTTTCTACTTCTGTCGTGTATTTCAAAAACATGCTTTCAGACTCATCTTTTGACTTAAGAAGATATACCTTAGTGTTTTAGAAAAGTCATCTACAAAAGTGATGTAGTATTTCTTTCCACCCTTACTAGCAGTGTTCTTTGAATTTGCTAAGTCTGAATGCACTAGTTCAAGCAATTCTGCCTTTCTACTAGTTACATCTTAAAGGCTTTTTGATATGTTTGTTTCTACACAAACAGGACACTTAGAAAAATTATCAACACCAACTATAGGAATTAATTCCATTTTTATAATTCTTTTAATAGAAGCACTAATAACATGACCTAGTCTACCATGTCACAAATCAATAGACTCAGCAATATAAGCAGAATTTAAAGTACTAGCATTAGTAGTAATCTCTTGTGCAATGTTTAGTACAAATAAACCTCCACTGAGAAACTCCTTCGCAACAAAGTCTCCCCCATGAAAAATAACAACTTTATCAGTTTTAAAAATAAGTTTAAGACCTGCTTCGTTGAGAAGCACACCAGAAACTAAGTTTCTACGAAGGGGGGGTACGTACATAACATTGTTCAAGGCTAAGTTTTTTCCAGAAGTTAGCTTACGGAGAATTTTCCCTTTACCCACAACTCTAGCTGTAGTGGAGTTACCCATGTAGACAAACTCACCATCAGCAAATTCCTCCAAGTCGTGAAACAACCCTTGTTCGTGCAAAGGTTCCTTGACGCACATGTGTCCAGTATCCCGTCAGTCTTATTAGCAAAAATATTTGCCTCAATGACCACAGCAGCAATGACATCACCACCCTCAGTAAGGTTAGCTTGGATTGGAGCTTTTCCTGTTTTGATCCTTGTCCTTGTCTCTGGTTGCATTGGAAAGCCTTGTGACCAATTTTGCCGCAGACATAGCAAGGTCCTTTCAACTTTTGAATACGACCCTCCGTCTTGTTGAAGTAATTATGCTTCTTCACATGTTTGTTCTTCTTCTTTCCTTTAAACCTATCTTCAATTAAAGTACTAAAAGATTCCACAAGGTTAGCTTTAGAACAATTAAGAGAGAGAGATTTCATATTATCCTTAAGTCGTTCTGCCTCCTCATCTTTGAGACAATTTGCTTCCTCATTCCTCATTTGAGTGATCTGCTCTTGAAGAGCTAAGTATTTCTTCTTGTGTTTCAGTTGATTCCTATAATCACTCCAGGAAGGTGGAAAATTTTCAAGCAGAACATTACCCGGAAGAATCTCACACATCATCATGCCTTCGTTCAATACATTAGTAGTCAAGTACTCATACTCGTGAACTTGCTCCATGCTTGGCTTATCATCAACCATCTGAAACTTGATCCACTTTCCAATCACATACTTCTTTTTCCCCCCGTCATCACCAGTATATTTCTTCTCCAAATTGTCCCATATGACCTCTACAGATTTATAATTTATAAGCATATCAAAGAGAGGGTTAGTCATATGGTTAAGGAGATAACCTCGAACTGCTTTATTATCCTTTTCAAATTTCTTCTTTGGATCATCCTCAGCAACAACAATAGTAGTAGTATTTGAATTATCATCAATAACATCTGCAGGTTGTTCGTTAAACAAAATGTAATCAACTTCTAATTATTAAAAGAAAATTAAAAGATTTAGGGACCAACGCTTATGATTGTTTCCATTTAAAGGCTTCACTTTTTACATATCATGAAGTGTTTTGTTCAAAGTGGTATCCATTAGTCAATATTATATGTAAAAATTGCTTTCAAATTGTAAGAAAAAATAGTAGATAATATTACTAATTTGCGCGAGGATATTGACCCGTTTTGCCTTCAGGACCAATTTCTCGTGTGCGAGACTACTCCCTTTTACTAGCTCTTTACAAGCCTAATAAATATCAATTCAATATAAGGAGAAGAAAAAGACTTTCCACAACCAATGAGGGACACTTTGTCTTAACAAATGACAAAGATGTAAAGAAGGAAAAGGGACTACAAAGAAAATCTTTGACTTTGCATTACCAAGTATAAATAATACTAATAATTGTTTATGATTTTTTTTATGAGCTTAAAATTACTCAATATTTATGCCCTCTTTGTGTCTTTGATTTGATTGATTAGATAGAGATTTAGTCTGATTTTGATCTAATATGATGTCTTTCAGTGCAGATAGTACATAGGGTATCAATGGAAGAATAATGCATGAATTGGCAGGAAAACAAGTTGAGAGGAGAGGAAATTCTCGTGCGCGACTGCACACGAGCAACCCCAAACGCGCACCTGAGCGCGCAAGTGCCACAGAAATATGCCAGATGTGCGCGGCCATGAGCATGGTCATACTCGGAGGTGCGTCCGCGCATGTCGGTCTCCGAGAATTCTAGTCAGGCCTATTTTTGTAAATTTAGAGGCATCAGTTTGACCTATATGAAGCCTAGCTCTTCGCAAAACTAGGTATCTTGGATTTTGGAGCAACTTTAGGAGAAAAGAAGGCAAGTAAACAACATAGATTTGGAATACTTAATCTAAATCATTCAATATGAAAGTTTGTTTGAATTTGTGGGTTGCAATGTTTTCTTTTCCTCTTAATACTCTTTTGATGAACAATTTCTCCACTATGGAGTAGTCATTATTAGGGTTATTGACAGATGCTGTGAATTGATTATTATATGAGGGTTATCTTTCTATCAGTTGCTTGAATTTGTTGATAGAGTTTTCAATCAAATTACAAAGTTATTTGGGGTTTCACTTTAATCAGAAGAGAAGTGTTGCTGAAATTATCATTGTGTTATCTTGTTTGGGTTAATTTCACGATTCTTATAGGTAATCAAAAGAGCTTGTAGAGTTATCAATTGACCCAATTTATAGGAATGGCCAAGAGACGTTCTTTGTAAGATCATTCATTCAACGTATGTTTTCTACGTTCCTAGCACTTTTCATTAGGTTGTAGACGGAATTCTCATTCATTCGGAAGAAGAATTTGAATACTTAAGATAGCCTAATCATCTAGTGAAATCGAAAGAATCAATAGAACTTAAGAGTGAACTTAGCACAAAGCTAATCCAAATAATAGTTGGTCACATAACTTGTCAAGCCTTTATTCCTCATATTGATATTCAATCATTGCTACTTATTCACCCAATTTCAATCATTCATTCACAATTGAGAATTTTAGTTTTTACTCATACTTAGTTAATAAATCTTAAATCAAAGGTTTATTTTCCTAAATAGTGTTAAGCTGAATATTTCTTTGAACATTATTTAACCCAATCCATGTGGAGACGATTTAATACTTAACTATCTTTAACTGGCGAGCCTAAGTTTTATACACTGGTTTTGCGCTTGTCAAATTTTGGCCTCATTACCAAGGATTGGCGATTAATAGTGTTTACAACATTTTTTGGTGATAATTCAGGAACAATTTTATTTTATTTTACGCTCTTTGTTCTGTGTGCAGGCAACATGTTATGTTCAGTGGTGTATGACTCGATCCTTCTCCAAGGAATTGGTGCCATACAATCTTGAATTAGACAAACACATGTGGCAGTTGAGAAGGGAGAAAGAATCGAGGGAAACTTTTTTGGTCTAACTTCGACTCAAAAAACAATGGTGAACAACCAAAAGGAGAAACACTTTGCTACAAGAAAGGCATCTCAACAACAGGTTGCACGATTAGCAGCTGAAGCAGCCCTTAGAGTTGCTGAGGAAACGGTTGAAGAGGGTCAAATATTCAATCTTAACCGACCCCTAGTTGAAGATGAATTTGAAGCAGCTTTGAGGCTTGGGAGGTCTCTAGGAGATTATGACAGAACGGTCTACAACCAGCGGCGATCCAGTGTGAGGCCCTCACCCATTGATGCTAACAATTTTAAACTCAAGCAGGGAGTCATCCAAACCATTCAAAGGCAAACCCGATGAAGATCCCAACAACCATCTGATGGACTTCGATGAAATTATGAACACATTCTGCTATAAAGGAGCATCACATGATTCCATCTACCTAAGAGCATTCCCTTTCTCACTTAAGGATGATTCAAAGCAGTAGTTAAAGAGTTTACCCACAGGGTCAATCTGTACGTAGGTGTTTACCCACCGCAAACATCTCTCTTGCTGCATGTTTCTCTCCGTATACTGTTTCTATTACCTAACTCGTTGGGAATTTCATCATTTGATGAAGCATTGATGGTACTGCCCTCATGCAGTGTATCTACGGCCTTCCGATCAAGGCATTGTACTCATGTCCCCGTCAATGACATGAAATTTTGTATCCTCTGTTGTGCCGGCCATGTTGACCGGGAGGATGATCTCCCCTTTTGTTGTCTCGCTCGCCATGTTAAATTCGTTGAGGACTCGAGAGGCGGGCATGATCTGGTCGAGCAGTCCGAGCTGCTCCACTACCCTTTACCTGATTATGTTGGCCGAGCTACTTGGATCCACAAGCACATGTTTAATTTGAAACGTATTCACAAGAAAAGAAATTACCAATGCGTCATTGTGAGGCTGAGACAGGGTCCCGATGGCTTCTTCGCTGAATGTGAGAGCGTCCTCGGGTATGTAACCTCGAGTTCGTTTTTCCCTGGTGATGGATATTTTTGTTCGTTTGACCATGGGTTCTTGTGGGATGTCGATTCCTCCAATGATCATATGGATGACATGTTGTGGCTCTTCTGTTCCATTTTTCCTGTTGGGATGTCGATTCCTCCAATGATTTTTAGCTCGGTCGCTGAGAAACTCTCGGAGGTGCCCTTTGTTGATTAGTTGATCTACCTCTTCTCGGAGTTGTCTGCAGTCTTTGCTCCTATGACCGTGAGCCATGAAATTCGCACACCAGGTCGGGGTTCCTCTGTGACGGGTCTGACAGTATGGGTTTTGGCCATCTGGTGTCTTTGATTTTACTTATGGCTGACACGATATCCGAAATATCAATGTTGAAGTTGTACTCAGATAATCGGGGTGCCTCCATCGGTCCTGCATGTCTGTCGAAACTAACTTTGTTTATGAGTCCCCGAGAATTCTGGGCTCGATCCATCCTTGGGTCATTCCGAGGTATGTTACGCCTCGGAGCATTTCTCCGATCTTCGATGTATAGTTGATATCGTTCCTTGTTTGGCCTTGGTTCCTTTTCCAGGAGCCTGCTAAGATATACCGAGCCCTAGGGGGCTCCTAATTGGTCGTCTTCGACCCTAATCTTTGATTGATATCGATTATGAACATCAACCCAAGTGACGGTGGGATATTCTACCAAGTTCTGCTCCAGTTGCTTCGAAGCTATAGAACTTCGTTCATTTAAGCCTTAGGTGAAGGCCTGCACTGCCCAGTCATCGAAGATCGATGGTAATTCCATTCGCTCCATTTGAATGCGAGGTACAAATTCTCGTAGCATCTCGTTTTCTCTCTGTTTGATTTTGAAGACGTCGGATTTCCTCGTAGCAACCTTGATGCCACCGGCATGTGCCTATATAAAAGAATCTGCCAGCATGGCAAATGAATTTATTGAATTCGGGGTTAGGTTGTGATACCACATCATGGCCCCCATTGACAATATTTCTCCGAATATTTTTAGTAGGACGGATTCGATCTCGTCCTCGTTCAAGTCATTTCCTTTTACGGCACAAGTGTAAGCAGTGATGTGCTCGTTGGGGTCTGAGGTCCCGTTATACTTTGGGAGATCGGGCATTCTGAATTTCTTCGGAATGGGCTTCGGAGCCGTACTCAATGGGAATGGCCTTTGCACGAATTTCTTTGAATATACACTCTTCAGGATTGGGGGTGCACCTGGGATCTGGTCTACCCTTGAATTGTAGGTCTCCACCTTTTTGTCGTTGGCTTCTTCATAATAGTGGGGTCGGCTACTGACCCGTTGTTTCTCTACCTCTCAGGTGCCTGCTTGACTCGAGGAGTCGTTTTTGGTGCTGCTATACTTGGAGTTGTTTTATGGCTTTGCAGCTGAGCAATTGCCAACTGTTGTTCCTGCAACATTTCAAAAATAACGTGAAGGCTAACCTCTCTTTCTTCCCGAGCTGGAGTTTTTTGAACGTCCTGTTGGTTTTATTGACGTATATTCCCATCAGTGCGGGAGCTCATATCAACATGTTGGGCATTGCGTCAGCCCACATCCACTAGTATTGGCTCTGGTGCGTCTTCAAGGTTTGGCGGTGGTACACCGGTGCCTGAAACAACTACACCATTCTCTCCATGGTCCTTAGATCCGTTGTTTTCGTGTGCATTCACTGAGTTGGACATTTTGACATGAAATCAATATATTCTTGGACAAGAAAAAGTGTGAAGAATGACTTGTGTTTTTCAGTAAACCAACACTAAAACAATCATTATTATTTTTAGCCCCACGGTGGGCACCAAACTCTTTACCTTAAAAATGGTAGTTACAATTAAATTTGATTGTGTGGTTCTAAAAATACGTGATTTATCTTGATGCTAGTTTTTTAGGCATTAGATGCTAAGTGTGAGTTGAGGGAATAGAATAAGAGTTAAAGAGAGCATAAATATGCATATCGAACTACCCAAAATCGGGGTCTCGAGTTGGCCGAGATAAGGTCTCGAAGTCAGGGCTCGGCGATAATAGTGGTCGACTGATGAAAGTCTAACTGTTTTGAGGGCCTCGAAGGCGGCTATTTATGATCAATAATGAGTAATAAATGAAGAACAATTAATGAAATGTAGTAAATGTAAGCAATAAATCAAAGGAATCGACAATGTAGAATGTTTGAGTTACAGGGCAAAGAATATTCTTGTTCTTGTATTGAATATCTTCTATCCTCCATTACAAAATGACAAGGGTACCCTTTATATAGTAGGGGGAATCCCAACATAGTACATATACATTTATTACAAAGATACGTAGCTGGTATAGCTATTAAATGTCACGGTACGGACTTGTACTATTCTTGCAGACCTTGTAACTCTAACCCCGTGCCTTTTGGGATTTTCCCGCTTGCCCATGTCGGCAACCGATTTGCACTGCCCTAAGGTCGAGCATAGAGAATCCTCGGGGTTGAATCCTTGAACTGTGCCTCGAACCTTCTGAAGTCGGGCTAAAAAATATCATTCTAATCATAAAATCAGAGTCTTCGTTTTTAGCCGTATACAACTTTGATCTTAAAATCTAAGACAGAATGGAATAGAAAACAAAGTGGCTAACCATATGTCTCAATAGGAGAAACCACATGTTAAAGTGATGGACATTAGGGAAGAGTTCCCGGATGAGCAAATTTTTTCTATTGCAGCGGTCGCTGATAGACCACTACGGTATAAGTACATAGCCAACTTTTTGGCTAATGGATTCTACCACATAATCTGACTTCTGACCAGAAGAGAAAGTTGCAAAGCGAGGTAAAACACTACTTCTAGAATGACCCTTTTTTGTTTAAATTGTGTGCACATAGCATGATTCAAAGATGCGTACCAGAAGGGAAATGGGAAGTATATTGCTTGTTGTCATGAATGAGTAGCTAGAGGACACGGGAAATAGGATAGAAGCAAAAGTCATGGAAGCCGGTTTTTACTGGTCGTCCCTGTACAAGGACGCAAGATCCTATGTGGTTGCATGTGACAAGTGCCAACGGATAGGTAACATTAGTAAGAAGGATGAGATTCCCCTAAATTCCATTTTTGTATGTGAAGTCTTCGATGTCTGGGGCATCGACATTATGTGTCCCTTCCCATCATCCAATTCCTATGAGTATGTCCTAGTGGTCGTTGACTACGTCTTCAAGTGGGTCGAGGCAATCCCCACTAGGATAAATATTGCTTGGATAGTAAGTGGATTTCTTTTCAAGAACATTTTCACCAGTTTTGGAACTCCCCAAGTCATCATCAGTGAAAATGGGTCATATTTTGTCAATAAATAATTTTCCACACTACTTTCTAAATATGGGGTAACTCATAAAGCTGAAACCCCATATCATGCTCAAATTAGTGGGTAGGTAGAAGTAGTTAACCGTGCACTCAAAAGAATTCTAGAAAAATCGTTAGTGCTTCCAGAAAAGATTGGTCAATAAAGTTGGATGAAGCTCTATGGGCGTATAGAACAGCGTTTAAAATGACCATAGGAACTTCACCCTTCAAGCTAGTATATGGAAAGTCATGTCACTTATCTGCGGAGATAGAGCATAAGGCTTATTGGGCAATTAAATTGCTTAATCTTGATCTTAGTCTTGCAGGTGAGCATAGAATGTCACGGATGTATAAGCTGGAGAAATTCAGATTGGACGCGTATGAGAATGCCTGAATTTTCAAGGAAAAGACGAAGAAATTGCATGACCATCTGATTAAACCGAAAGAATTTCATGAAGGGTAAAGGGTATTGCAATACAATAGTACACACAGATTATTCCCCTAAAAAATATATGTCTGGATGGACGAGACCGTATATGGTGAAACATGTATCACCGTATGGGGCGGTTGAGGTCCGGAACATGGAAGCAACTGAGAGTTTCAAAGTGAATGGGCACAGGTTAAAACCATAAAAAAAAATTGATTTCTCATTTCTGTTTCGTACTCCTTTGCGATCGACTAATCCAATTTAGGACGAAAAGCCCCTCTTGGGGAGGGGGTGATGGGGGGGGGGGATAAAGTGCTCCCTATCATATGTGATTCATACTCAATTCTTGATCAAGAGATTTTTGGTCCAGTACGAATGATTATTTACCACTCTATCATAATCGTTTTCCTTGTAATGCGAGTCGGGTTCATGGGTCGATAGTTCTATATTAGCTAAAATGGTTAGGTTTTGTATGTTATATATTTTGTCTTCAAAAATTGTATCCCATGTTACTAGATGATATGTTGGTCAAGTTTTTGAATGCGGGTGACCATTTGAAGCATCTCCAGGAAACACTCGACATCCTAAGGAAGAACAACATGAAGCTCAACCCCTGATAATATGAATTTGGAGTTAGCTTTGGTAAATCATTGGGTTTCCTGGTGTAACTAAAGAGGGATCGAAGTCAATCCTGATAAGATCAAAGCCATCTAGGACATCTAGAGATGAGCGTAAAGAATTCCAAAGGCTAAACGGAAGATTGGCCGCTCTGAGCATGCGGTCTTCAAAAAAATGACATCACTTCTTCTCACTTCTAAAGAAGAAGAAGAACTTCAAATGGACTCTAGAATGCCAACATGCCCTAAAAGACCTGAAACGGTATCTATCGAGCCATCCACTACTATTAAAACTGGAGGAAGGCGAACAGTTACTAATATACATAGTGGTCGCGGAGGTAGCGATAAGTGTTGTTCTAGTCCGGGAGGACGAAGGTACAGAATCTCCTATCTATTATGTTAGAAAAATCTTTATAGTGGCGGAAACTCGTTATTCACAAATCGAAAATTTGGGCTTACCTCTCGTAGTCACCTCTCGAAAGCATAGGCCTTATTTTCAATGCCACAATATATTCGTGGTGACAACCTTTCCCCTATGGAATGTCCTTCACAAACAAGAGTTTTCGGGTAGGCTGGCGAAGTGGGAAGTTGAAATCGGTGAATTTGATATGGAATATAAGCCCAGGACTGTGATCAAATCACAGGTTTTCATCGACTTCGTGGTCGATTGCAGTCATGGGCTACTGCCTTTGGCCATAAAAGAAGCAGTGATGGTGTCGAAAATGACATCAGGAATTTGGACCTTGATCACGGATGGAGGTTCCATCGTGAAAGGGTTTGTGCTCGCGGTGGTCTTAATCTCTCCCTCGGGAGAGATCCTGAGGCAGGTCATAAAAGTTATTCCCTTGCCTAACAATGAATCTGAGCATGAGGCTTTGAAACTAGGACTTGAAATGGCCCGGGGGCTAGACTCCAAGGTCATTGAAATCAAATGTGATTCCTAACTAGTGGTAAATCAGGTATATGGAATCATTGATACCAAAAAGGAGCGCATGCAGCAATATACGTTTAAAGTTCAACCTTTGCTCGCGCGATTCAAGGAATGGATGATCATCTATATCTTGAGAGAAGAAAATGCAAAGGCGGATGCATTGGCCAATTTGGGATCGTCCACATAAATGAAGGGATCAGCTTATACATTCGGTACTGGATGTAGACGGGTATTATGAAGTAAATACAACCAACGTAGTCTGGTACTGGAGGAATGAGATCATCGACTATTTTGAGCATGACAAGCTGCCCGAAGACCCGAATGCATCCCAGGCACTCTGCACCAAAGCAGCTCATTACAATTTTTGGGGAGGACAGTTATACAGAAGGTCGTTCCAAGGTCCATTGGGCCGATGTTTGGGAGCCTCTGAGGCTAATTACGTCATGAGAGAGGTTTATGAAGGAATTTGCGGGAATCATTCAGGTGTAGATTCATTGGCCCTAAAATTAGTTAGGGCCCGATACTACTGGCCTTTGATGGAACAAGATGCGAAGGCATTCATTCAAAATACGACATGTGTCAACGTTATGCACCGCTGGTAAACCGACTAGTGGAATTTCAGCATTCGTTACTATCCCTATATTCATACATGTAATGGGCAATGGATATAGTTGGACCGCTCCCACCAGTGCCTAGGAAGGTAAGATTTCTTTTGATTTTAACTGATTATTTTACTAAATGGGTTAAAACAGGTCCATACCAAAATATTGGTGGGTACCAAACTATATACATGTAAAACAGTACAGTTGAATTTATAGCATGGTTTATAGGCAAGTGAATAGATTTGATCCCAAAAATTATAAATGAATTAAAGAAAATGCATTACTTAGCGTTGAAATTGAGATAAATAGTAGATAACTTGATTCTAAGAGCAAGGTTTTGGAAGGCAGCGATAAGAATAATGTTAGATAGAAAATCAAATATTCTTTTGCTTGGAAACAATATGTAGCATAAGTTTGTCGGAATTTTTGTGTCTTACAATGGTTGTTGAACCCACTATTTATAGCTACCGAGGGAACAAGGTCCTAGGATCAAGCCCCTCTTAAATAATAATAACGATGGTCAATGATGGATATGTAACGGTAGGTCATGAATGCCAAAATTCTCTGCAACGACTGCGTATTTAATCATGAGGTATATTCTTCATTGAATGTCATCTGGTGACAAGTATACGTTTGCTCCTGTCGATAATGTTCTATTCAGGATATACCCGGTGTCAACCAAAGATGTTTTCCTCGGTTTTTGTTTCTACTCGCTTCATCTTCCGTTTGCCCCCTCCCC